>CM061531.1:237965217-238240785 GCA_030545055.2 Neoaliturus tenellus
TGGCCAAATTTCGCATTAAATGTACTTACTGTGTAGCTTGTGCCGTGATCTTTATGTAACATACTTCGATTACTTTGTACAATACTTCATATACATTTAATTATTATCTTTCTGTTTGATTTATATTCAGTGTCTTATATTATGTTTTTTTACACACTTAAAATGTGTTTTTGAGAATTTTTAAAAATAACTATTGAACAAAACCAACAGATTTAAATGTTAGGTTCTCGTTTCATTTTAAATTTATTTTAGATTACTTATCCAAATTTACACAGAGTTATACTCTCGGCCGAATTTCGCACTAAATGAATTTAGTGTGTAGCTTGTGCCGTGATCTTAACGTATCATACTTCGATTACTTTGAACAATACTTAATAGACAGTTAATTATTATCTTTGGGTTTGATTTTTATTCAGTGTCTTATATTATTATTTTTTAGATACTTAAAATATGTTTTTGTTTTGAGAATGTTTAAATAACTATTGAACAAAACTATCAGATTTAAATGTTAGGTTTTCGTTTCATTTTTAATTTATTTTAGATTACTTATTCAAATTCACTCCAGGTTAAGCTTTCGGCCGAATTTCTCATTAAATGAATTTACTGTGTAGCTCGTGCCGTGACCTTAACGTAATACACTTCGATTACTTTGTACAATGCATAATAGACAGTTAATTATTATCTTTCTGTTTTATTTATATTCAGGGTTTTATAGTATATTTTTTATGAATAAATTATTATTTCACAGGTATTGATTTCATATTTTTATAAAAAGTAGTTTTCAATAGTAGGGGTATTTTGCGAAACTACCCCTTTTTTATTCTTTCCTACTATTTTGTTTTCATGTTATTTAATTCTTGTTTTCGCTCATTGATTTGAATGTTATTCACTATTTCAGTGATTTAAACGTTATTCATCTATTTCCTGAAGTTACAATTTTTTATTTGAGTTGGGTGAGGCAGGGGATTATGTCAATTTTCCCATAATTGTTTCTCTATTTACATATTAAATATATATAAATTAAAAAATTTATATTTAGCTACCTAACAGAGAAATATTTGTTACTATAACTACTACTATTAAATACAATGATAGCAACAACAACTATAACTCTTTTAATCGAAATTGCTTTTCATCTAACACAGAAACAATCGTCTAACCTAAAGTATATATTTTTACCAGCACAACACCTAAAATATTTACATATATAATTATACAAGCACAAAACTTTTAAACGAATTCTAATTACGAAGGGTTATTACAACCGATTCTTATGAGTTTTTTTTAAGCTTTGTTTACTATTGATTGTGAATTTTGTGTATTTGATGGTTTTTTTACTGTCTTGACTGTGCAGTTCTTCCGTGGAACTAACGTATTTTAAACTTGACTTTTTATTAATTTACGAATTTAGGGCAACCCCTTGGGGGACATGGAGGCCCAAACTAGCCTGTTCGGTACTTGGGACTTGGATCAATTAACGAATTCGGGACAACCCCCTAAGGGGGCATGGGGGCGGAGCCCCCATCGAGCCGTAGGCGAGTCTAAATTATATACTCCCGAATGTGTAACTGACTGACTCACTCATCGGGGTATCAGAAATTCGTCAAAAGTCGGTAATGTAGATCTCCTATATATTACTTACTACAGAGTGATTCCCAAGCGAGAACTAAACTTACCGACCTGTATTATTGAGAAAACTGCCAACATACTGGGAGTCGCGGATTACCGAAACACTCTTTTTAAGAAATTTTATAACATTAACCAATTGTGCCTTTATAGGTAAAGCGGTCTATCCACCGAGAGTAATTTCAATGTACAGGGTGTATCTGAAATTACCTCTCCAGACCGGAAGTCACTGATGTCAAATACTAACTCTCACTTTAAATAATTTTTTTTAGTTTTACACGGTTTTTAAGAAAACTTTACAATTTGATCTTGTACGCGTAATTTTAGCAGTTTATTGAATATTTGAGGTTAAAATTTAGATTTTCCTCATTCTTCTCTGAGCATTTTAGGTTAAGCAAAAATGTCTTGGCACAAAAATGTCTTAGACTCTTTTAAATACGTTTCCAACAAAAATTGTCAGTTTGGTCAAAAAAGTTTTTTTATTAAATTTACAACATGACGGAGATTAATGAACATGTATTTAAATGTTTAGTAAAACTAATCACGTGATAATTGATGTTTTATGATGGTATATTATTTTAAATGAGGTTCTTAGACATTTACATGTTTGGTAAGTTCTGTTATATGTAAAATGTTCAGACATAATATATGTTAAATTTTCCCCAGTTAAAAAAAAATAATGTCATGCTATTTATTATTCTAAATCAGTATGATTAGGGTTTAAAATATTAAATTTTAAAGTTGCTTCAAAATTACGTCTGGTCCCCTCTGTATTGAAATCAGTGTCAATCAACAGAGCAAAATGTGTTTACCTACAACGGCACAATTTGTTTTTTTTATTTTTTTATTTTAAAAGAGGTGAGAGGTTGGTATGGGACACCCTGTAAGACAGTATCATATTTGCACGATAGTCCTCCCAAAAATTGGTTCTTTATTTGGGATGGCACTTAATTTCTAACGAACTCATTAAGCCGCGTCCGCACTGGCCGAACATTCGTGGCGAACTTGTTCGGCGAACACAAAAATCAACAAACATTATTAACGAACAATTAACCGGCCATATGATTTACATACTAAACGGTTAGCAACAAACAAACAAAAGTTCGGAAGAACTTTGTTCGGCGAACATGTTCGGCCAATGCGGACGCGGCTTTAGGAAGTACATCATTGACTTTACCTGATAGCATGCTAATTTAAATTTTACAATTCAACAAAAATTTTAACTAAAATAGCAGATTACACAATTGATTTATCTTTTAGTGCGTAATAAATTAATGTTTAGTTTAAAAAGGTGGCAGTACAGTATTTTCATTTAAAATAAAAAAGCTTTTTTATTTCCTGCCCCAGAAAACTATCTGATTTCAAAATTTAGCGACCAACCATTTTTACCCAAAATAAATATGACATTATTTTTTTTCTACTCTAGCGGCCAAATTATAACATCTGAGGCAATCCTCGCGAACATCTTTCAAGTTACTACAAGTTTGGTTCAATGAATTTTCGCCCCCCAGTCCACACAATTAAACATAATTAAATGTTTATTTATTTTTGTGGGGAATTTTATCCCATGTAGACGTAATTTTACAACTACTATAATATTTTACTCAGAACCTCAACTTTGCACATAGACATATCTTGCACAGTACCAATATCAATTAAATTATCAAACTTAAAAATTATCATGATGATTTTCAATATCACGTATTCTTCTATTGAAAGTGAGTCGGAACGAATTGCTATATCAAGCAACTGATTGTTTTACTTTGATTGTTATTTACTGACCTGGTCCTACGGCTAAAACATACGTCCTTTGATGTGTATGGTAACTTTAATATTTTAACCATTATTTAACATACTTTTGTTAGTAACTACTGTATTATTGTATTTAGAAACTTGAAGTTTTTTTATTTGCCTTGACAGTAATTTTTTAGGAAATTAGGTAAATTTAAAGTTTTACATTATTAAAAACTGAAATGAAGGAATTGTAATGAATGCCAATATTACATTATGTATTTATCATTGTATGTTCAATATTACTGGATCGTTATGTTATTCCCTGGAATTTCAACACAACTAATTGAAGGATAGTAACTGAATAGTATTTTTGTAAATAAAAGGGGTTTTTGGCAAGTTTTATTCACTTTGTTAAAATTTTAAATTATTTGGTTTAAAGGAATTTTTCATTGTTTTCGATGATCTACTGCACATTTTTATGCAGTTTATCCATTTAATTTTTTCATATATTTATTTATAAGAATTTTATAATTTTAACTAAATACTTATACAATACCTACATACAAAATTTATTCACAACTCCATTAACCTTTATAGAATTCGGGGGAATTAGGGAAGGAGGTTTGGAGAAAGAGTGTCTGAAAACGAGCCGTAGGCGAATATATTTTCATTCCTTAGATTGAGTTAGTTGCACAAGTTCAAATTTAGGTTACTTCTGCAGTCATGGGAGTTAATTTATGTTATAAATAAACTTGCAAACTCATTTATTTTGCTCATTTACAAACACTTATATTCATATGTAATCTGTTCATTATATGCGACTTAAACAACAATTAACGAATTTCTGGGCAAAACCCTGAGGGGGCATGGGGGCGGAGCCCCCATCGAGCCGCAGGCGAGTCTATATAGTAGGCAAGCATGTTTCTTATCCTAATTTTTTCTTAGCTTGTGTGCATCGTGTGAGAAATCCGCGCATACCGTTAGAAAGGTATATTCATGTAGATGAGCATAATCCCATTATAATTCAGATAGGGCCCCAAGGCTACGCCCTAGAACCATTCAAGGTTTTAATGTTAAGGCTGCGGTCTACCCCAACCAAAACAAAAACAACAACAATGCCGAATATGCCGCCTCGCGGCCGTAGCGCGAGGCAAGATTATAGATGCAGAGGTTTACGGGGATCGTGTTTCAGAATTAACCAATTAAGATAGAGATTGACTCTTAACTTTTTCTAAAAGTACAAAAAAGGATCTCGTCGGCTATCTTTTTAGAATTTTTATATAAAATTTCTAATTTCAGTTATAATTGTGTAAAATTATCTGTTTTTGAGTTTTATAGATGCAGAGGTTTACGGGGATCGTGTTTTAAAAATAACCAATAGTAGTGTCTTTTGGTTACTCCTGGCTCAGGTCAAGGTCATTGGTTGGAAGTGGCAGGTGTGGGGTTGGAAGTGTGGGGTGGGGGTGACAGTGATGGATGGGTTTGGGAAGTGGGTCAAGGTCATCCGGAGGGGGTTTTAAAAAAGTGCTAGCCGCAGGGGCTCGGTGGGAATGGGGAGGGGTGGGGCGGCTTCGGGGTTGGAGGTTTTAGTTTATTTTTAAAATTAAATCAAAGTCGTGTTCTTGTGCAGAGAGGTGTTGGAGTGCCGTCCACTGGTGAGGGAGTGGTAGACGCCGAAGGTGGTGGCGAAGAGAAGGTAGACGCACAACATGCACAGTACGCATTTGAACAGTTGGAGCAGGCGAACCATCCCTTGTTGATTTTCCGTTTCCAATTGCAGCCTGTTGATCTCTAGTTTGAGTCTGTCCTCTTCCAATTGTGTTTTAAGTGAAAAATCATCCATCATGTTTGTGTGCTTGTTTTAATTTCTGTAGGTGAAACGGGAGCGGTGTTGACGGTCGGAAAGTTGGCGATGAAATGAGAAACGAAGATGAGGACAGGGCATATTTACTGGAAAGTGGTGGGGGGTTAAAAAAAAACAGTTGTGTGTCCGATCAAACGTCGTCGTCAGCTGTCGGTGTAGTTTTGGAGGATGCAGGAGTGAGTTTTAGCAAACTATCTTCATCTTCAGTCTCAACTCTATCGCATGTTGGACAACCGTAAGCAAGTTCCAAATTCATAGTGATGCAGTGGAATTTGTCTATAATATCTTCTAAAGTTTCCATTATATCTTTTAAATCATGTCTTGTTCTAATTACAAAAGTAGATTTCATTAGTGCTAGCGGATCGTTGTTCATCGTACGGGAGTCGGGAAACAAATGGCGAGCGTCAGTCAGCGGCTCGCTTATATGCGGGCAAGGGCGGTGGAGGGGGAAGTGGAGGGGTGGTGGCGTGGTGGGGGAAGTGGAGGGGTGGTGGCGTGGTGGGGGAAGGGTGATATACCCCCATGCGAATCGTTGGCCAGCGCATTTCGCAGCGAAACGCCGTTCGGGTAGGTAGTAGGAGGTGTACTAAGATAACCATTAGTTGTATTTTTAAGTTAGGAATACTAATAATGTTTGTAAATTAAATATTAAATTTATATTTAACCAGAGCTTGCATTTCTTGTTCCTCGTCGTTTAATTCAACAATTTTAACACCATTAGTTGTCTGTTCCTCTTCCTCTGCACTTTGCGACGATGAAGACATGGAGGTGGCAGAAGATGATGATGAGGATGAAAATATTTTGGTAGGATTGACGTATTGCACTGTGATGTTGATCCATCTTAAAGGATAGTTATCAATGAGTGTGAGTAAGTTTTGGAATAGTTCTTCCATCTCTTCTCTGTCGGTAATTAAATGTTGAAAGGAAATGAATTTATCATCCATGTTGTTCTCAGTGCGAGTAATGAAATAAGAATGAGAAGCGTATCGAATGATCCGTAGAATATATGTTGTAAAAAATAAGTGGTGGGGGTAATCTCAAGGTCAATCAAATGGAGTTTTAAAAAAGGGCTGCAGTCAGTGACTACAGCTATACATCTGAAGCTTCAACAGGATCAGTAGACCAATCTGATCTGTACTTGCACGCACTTATGATGCATGTACAAAAGTCGTCTTTATAATATGCATTGCACTCTCGACAATTGACAAGTTTTTCCGGATGAAATTTGATACGCCTCTGGGGACAGTAAGTGTGGAAGTATCGTGATTTATAAATCTTGATGGTTCGCAATTCCGGTGGTGGTAGTTGCTTTGTCTTGCATTTGCAGTAACAGGATCCGAAGAATTAACACTTTGTACAAGCTAATCCGTCTACCATCCATCTTCCTAAATCGGTGCATTTTTGTTCACAACAGTAGCGCGGTGCGTCCTCGTTTTTCTTCTCTTCCATGTTGGCGCTTCTAAGTGTTGGCAAGAAATGAAGTTGTATAGTGTAGGATAGCGTGTTTTATAGACTAGGAAAAGTGGTGGGGGTAATCTCAAGGTCATCCAAATGGAGTTTTAAAAAAGATCATCTTACAAGTGTAAGATGTATTTATTTAAGATACTGAGTTTTCATTTTCTTTTTCTTTCTTTACATCTTGTTTGTATTTTTCTTTTTCTTCTTTAGCCATGGCGATGAGATCTTCAGTGGAGAGTGGATGTACTTCAGGAAATTTTAGAATTAATTTTGGTTGGAATCCCTCTTTGGTCAATACTTGAAGATCGGACGTCATTTGTTCTACACTTTGATAGTCTTTTCCGTAGATTTTTCCATTGAATTCAATCATCATTCTGTACAACATGGTATTAGTAGTTGTTTTCGCTGCGTCAGTTGGAGAGAAAATGATGATTCTGTTAGGTTACACGGTCCTTTTATAGATGCTACAGCGACCACTTGATATTATTTAACATTAGTAATATTTCTGGAACTTAACATTACTTTGAGTAGATGGTGTTGTAGTTGAAGGTTGTGTGGAAACGAATACTTCTTCGTTGCAGAACTTCTGTTTAGGAAACATCCTCATGTTGTTAGCGTAAACATCAATATTTAAACGATAACCACCGGCAAGTAACACTCGCAGTTCATTAATAAAATCGTCTAGTTCTTCAAAAGCTGTAATGGTGGTGGTATCATATGATGCACACTTAACCTTAAGAGACATGTTGTTATTCGTAATAACTGGAGAGCCAACAGAGATGTGTACAGCACGAAAGGTAGTCGTAGACTGATGAGATCCTCAAGAAAATTACGGCCTTTATATACCCTCGAAACTAGGTCAAGGTCATCCAAACGTGTTTTAAAAAAAAGCAACATATCGATAGTGCAGAAACACTATCGATATGTTGCCTTTTCTTATTATTTTTTTCATTTTTATTTTTTATTTATTTAAAATCAGTTACACACATGTACAACAGTATATATAAACTACAGACTAGTTGCTAGTAGGCATAACATGAAGTGTAAGTTCAGTAGAGTTGGTTCCACTAGGACCGTGGGATGCCAAATAGAGTGCGCCGGGGTGAATCAGTCGTAAATCTTCATTCTGCAGCAGTTGAACGAAGCGTTTGGGAAGAAATACTTGAAATTTCGGTTCATCACCAGGTGTGTAGGGTGCTTCACTCAATGTGCAATTGATGGCGTCTCCAACTGATGTTTCCATCTTCTTAATAGTGTGAATAATGTAATAATTTTCTTCTTTCAATTCTGAACATTTCTTAGTCGGTAGTATTGTAGATTTAGAATGTTTGTTGAATTGATCAACAAGCGACTGTAGAAAAGTTTGCGATGCCATTATTTTTTCTTACTATTGTTCGTCTTCTTCTCCTTGTGCTTGCGCGTCAGAGGTGTTGACTCCTCGGAGGTTAGAGTAATACTCATGCATTGTCATAGTGCCGCTCTCGCTTTTATACCCATCGCTTCCCCCACCACTTTGCTGGAGATAGACATTCAAACGATATGCGTTCTTTAAAGCACATTGAGACTGCCGATGTTTAAAGTTTTTAGATGCAATACAGATGTTAGCAAAGTAGCAATAAAAATCTTTCTCCATTTGCACATTTATCACTTCATGGTTTGTATATGCTTGTATCCAATTTGCTTTTTCCAATCCCCTTGTAAAAATAGTTTTGAACTCTTTGCAGAAATGATTCATAATGTGTGGCATCATATTGTAGGTTATAAAACCTTCATCCCATGTTAGATTATGAAAATGTTTCATCAACCATTTGTTTGTTACTTTAGCTTTGGTTGTTAATCTGTTGAACGGCAAAGGAGGCATGAATAAAAAATGATAAACAACAGATGTTATCATATCTAGTACCACTAACTCTTTAATTATAAAATTTCCATCATTACCACGGAATGCCTGAAACTCTATGATACCTCGCTTTACTTCCATTATTTCCGTCTTCTTAGAGAATGAAACTCGTTTATCCATGATGACGTTCAGTAGACAACTGGTATGTCAATGCGGATTGACAGCCTTTTATACTCCAACATTCTTCTTCTTCTTACTTAAAATATTCTTTGTCTGTTTAATTTGTTGTTGATTGTTGATTGTTGAAACGTGATTCGTTTTCCTTGTTTTCTTGCTTTTTTTCTTCATCTAAATTAAAGTTGGTTTGATTGTGGTGTAACTGTCTCCACATCTCTACTTCATGCGGGATCCTATTGAAGATTGAAGTATCTACTGGACCGTATAGGATTGGAACATATGGTTGTCTATCCAATGCATCAGTTAAATAATCTTTGATAATTGTACTTGAGAATATTAGCTGTTTTAAATATCTTGTTATAGGACCAGTAGCACAAGTTAAAGCGTAAAACTCTTCTTTTGTCAAATGTATTTTTATATTATATTTAGTTAAATCTCTAAATCGAACTAGTTGTTGACCACGTTGTTTAACAATATCGATTTCAATATTTGATTCGAACAAACCTAGTTTTGTTTTTCTTCCAAACGTATTGTTACTCAAATAGCATTCCAAAAGATGTATATGTTTCATAAAAGATTCCCAAGAAGATTCAGTGAAGGTTACCATTTTAGATCCGTGATTCAAAATAACAGTTGGAGAGTAATCCAATGATTTCATTACTCCAGCAGACACAGTCTTTGTCATACAAGAAGAAATAGGATAAAATATTCTAAGAAATACCTCCATTAAGATGTTGGTAGAAATGTTATCTTCAATTTTCCTTTTCTTCGTTTCTTTTTCAACTTCCTCTTCGTCTGTCTTCTTATGTTTAAACTTGAGGAACTCTTCCATTTCCTGTTCAACTTGTCTTTCTATATCCAAACTATTGTCAGCCATAAGAGGTGTAGTTTCTTCATTAGCACTTGATGTAGCAGAACTCATCTTGCGGACGATGTTACCCATACGACAATCAAAGATGAAATGAATTTCCAGCTCTTCTTTCTCGCTTTTATACTCGCAGATGACCTAGATATTGTTGATCTTTTGTAAAAACCTTACAAATCGTGCAGATGTTGTATTAATCTTTTTTAAAGTACATTCTTCACAATTCCTGTCAGCGGCGTGTAAGTAACTATTTTGTCATGTAGAATTAAACAGTATGCTGAAGTTCCATCTGGTATTTTATCTTCAAATTCCATTTCAATTTTTATATCTACACTTGAAGATTTCACAGATTCATTTTGTTTTGAACAATCGATTACAACAATTGGAGCTTTTGAATAAAATTGTTCTGGTGATAGTAGTGGTGTATTTGTCTTACCATAATATGACGATTGAAATCTTGCATACATGTCATATAGAATGGAATAACGTTTCTTGTCAAATGAAACATTTAAACTGTCATATGGAAAGAACTGAGAGTTTAGAAAAACTTTGCAATTCTTTATCTTGCAATGGTCAAATTGACCAGCGTGCGCAGTTATAACATCTTTTCGTTTAGTCTGAAAACCGACTATTATGTACCTTGCTCGTTCTAAATAAGTAGAGGTTTTAACAGTCCATGTTTGTCTTTCTGTTTGAGGCAATATGGGGTATTCATGAAATTCCCAACTTCTAAATGGTATTACAATATCACGGTCAGATTTTAATTTTTTCAATAATAATACTCGATGTTCATCCGCCAATCTGACATGTGGTACTCTCCATACAACTTTATCCAATTGAAGTTGCCATTCCAAATCGGCATCTTTTGTTCCACTTGGCGCTTGTATTACATCCTTATTCGTTGAAGATCTGAGCAGTACCAGTTCTTGCTTTACATTTATTATTATTCTCTTGTAATCTTCTGCGAATCCCAAAAGCAATCGTAAAGGCACATTAAAATCAAAGTAACCTTTTGAATTAGGAGTAATAGTGTCTTTATCAGGAGTCACCCATCCAGCCGAGATTAAAGAATTCTTTTCATGGGGTGTTATTGAAGTCAATCCTTTCAAAGTTGTTGATATACCAACTTTTTTTGTTGAATCAACTGTTACTCCAGATATCTCATATCTAATTTCATCAAACAGATATGCCATAGGGTTATTTATAAAAGGAACAGTTGAACCAGATTTTCCATCCAATGTTGTTACTCTTCCTTCGATATATAAATAACTTTCACATGGTAATGTGTAGATATCTTGTTGTTGAATGGGAATCCTTATTTCATCATTATTATTTAATTTTGATGAAGTGTAAGGGTTGTGAGTGTGATATTCCTTCTCCCATAGGGTTTCGTCGAATGTCGGTCCTTGCGCTATATCCAGTATATCCATGGTTGGCAAGTTTTAGTCCGATCTTTTGTAGGAAGCGTATGTTGTCCGGTGTTAACTCGTCGAATGTTGAGGAGCTACTGAGCTCCCGACTCTTCCGTTGTGGTTTAAATGATAATCCCATGTTGACTTTATGTTGCTGCTCTGATATGTA
Source organism: Neoaliturus tenellus (assembly GCA_030545055.2). NCBI lineage: Eukaryota > Metazoa > Arthropoda > Insecta > Hemiptera > Cicadellidae > Neoaliturus > Neoaliturus tenellus. The sequence continues at coordinate 237,976,363 of CM061531.1, forward strand.
ACCGTATAGTTATTGTTTCTCCTCTAAAGTCAACACTAATGCCGTCTTGATCCAATATGTTCAGTACGATGTCTGAAATGAAACTGGTGTTTAACGGTAGGTATATCAGGTTTTGTGGCTTCTCAACTATTTTAAAACCAGGAGCTACTGTGGGGTAAAATGTATGTAATATGTGTTGATTTACTCCATCTCTATATGATCCGTGTATAATATTACACGTTACATCAATACTGTTCACCTTTAATATTGTTACTGTTGTATCGCCAGTATAATCATTTCCAGGAGCTAAAATTCCTTTCTTCTTTGAAAATCCGAGCAAATTGCCGATTGAGTGGTCTAAGCTAAAATCTATATAATACTTTGAAGTTATTTCTGCTTTTAATGTATTATTATTACCTTTTATAGAAATATTTTCTTCTCCAAGCTTTTTTTGTAATACTTGGTTTATATCGTCTATTTCATATGCTCCTGTAGATAATGGAATTATTTTCAATTGTGAATAATTTCCTTTTTCATCTTTACTCTCATAATAATGTAGTAAATTATTTTTTCCTTCTGTAACATTGGGAATTGAATTGTATGTAGTCAAATCCAATAATGCTGCTTCCCATAGTTTGTCCGTAGATAAACGTAACGCTGGGAAAAGTGTACTTTTCAATGTTGACGAATTTCCGCTCAGCGACACTGTATACGATGACATCTTAAAGCTGACTGACGCTCTTCGCTAGGAACTCTAAACATAAATGTCCGCATATTTCTGTATTGCTAGGTTGCTCTCTTTTGTAGTTGTAGAATATATTCTTGGAGTCCCGAAAATAATGTTGAAGTTCTTTTGGTGGCGGTAAATTTCCAAAACTATCAAAGTAGTAAACATTTTCTCCAAGTTTTTATAACATACCCAATGAGTACCTGGTCCATAATTAGAGTCTAAGTTTACTATTCCAGTTTCATTTTTCCACACTCTATTTGGTAATGTATCTTTCATAAAAACTCCTCTGAAGAATGGTATTCTTAAACATTTCACATATTTTGACAGTTGATAGTTTGTTAATGCTTCATTTGGAATTATCAATTTATTCTTCTCATTTAATACACACGGTACGGTCTTAAGTAAAGACCCGATCCGTTTTTTACCATTGACCATATGGATGTTTTCTTGACTTTCCTTTTAGGGTTAGTGCGACGTCTTCTTTTGATGTTCCCGCCTCTTTTTGCAGCTTCTTTTTTACTAGGTTTTCTCCCGCGTCGTCTTCCACCACCAAACTTAGCTTTCGTCTTCATGGCTGTTGTCACTGCCCAAGCTGCTGCTTTTTCCGCAATACTGGCGTCACTTGATTTAACCCTTTGCCAAGCTTTTTCCGCTAGCGCTCTATCCGCTATTGATCTATTTGTTGAATCTGCAAACTTGGAATACGCTATATCGTGTTCTTTGCAAGCTTGATCTAATTTATTAATTCCAGGATCTCCTCTTGCTAAACGTTTTGCCAACTTAGTTCCGGGTCCACAATATTGATAGCCTCCGGGCAGATGAAATTCGTATGGTAAAGCGTCTATTGCTCGATTTAGAACAGCACCAACAGGAATCCGTCTTAGCAGGGATAACGCAGCTGATGTTATACCACGTCCTTTCTTGCCGCTGTCTTTACGACGACTGAGCGTTGCGGTCTTCATTATGTCGTCTTATATAACCAGCGTGTTTACTCCACGAGCTGCTTTACATAAATGAATAACACATGCGCAATTTTTATATTTAAATACTTAATTATTCAAATTAATTATATACTGATTTATAATTCTATTTTTAATCCAAGCTTCTCGTTCATCGGGTTGAATCATCACATGACTCGTTGTACTAGCTATATGATTGTGGGTATCGATAAGTAAATTGCCCACTATTCTTATTAAACAGTCTAAAGTTACTGCATCTTTTGGATGTTGGGGATCGTGTAACTGCATAATACGTTTATCATTACACGTGTAAGCAGTCGAATCACTTTTCGACGTTGTTATGACTTGTCCAATAGTAGCAGCATCATTTAAATCTTTTCCTGGTAAAATATTAATTATTTTCTTCATCTTTGCATCATATTTGGTCCCAAAGTGTTTATCCCAAGTTATTGTTTGTCTTAATGTAACACAATCATCATCTTCATAACCAGGATAAATATCTTTTATTCTTCTATTACGACCATTGTATGTACCTAATGTACCACCACTCGCAATTAATGTTTGCACCATTAGAGGTACATCTGTATCTTTTATACCAAATCTTCCATTTGTTATTGTTTTATGTCCTGCATCCCATTCATCATTATTTCCTTGCATTAAATCAAACTTTTCATTTCCATGTATAAATGTATCTCCTCGCTTTAGCACGGCATCTTCATGTTTTACAAAATTCGATGTTCCCCTTTTTAATTCTTTAGATAATTGTTCCATAGTAACAGCGTCTTTTGGTTGAGAAGCGAACTTTACATTTGACAACACTTTCCCATGACAATCGATTTCATCACCATCTTGTAAAATACAGTTGTCCTTGATGTATTTCAGGTTTACAGCATCCCCATCTTCCTTTGGGTATCCAATGTCATTTATTATAAATTTATAAAAAGAAAATCCGCGTTGAGTCTTTTCCGGTATTATAGAATGTAAATATTCTTTATTAACTGAATCTTTATCATTTTTGGATTTGCCACGTTGGTTATTCTATGATTTCCAGCATCATATGTCTGTCCATCTTTTAAATTATTACCCCATTGTAATTTTAAAGTATTTGAAAGTTCAGATGATAAATACTCTTTAGTAATTGCTTTAGAACTGTCAGTTGGTTTACCAACATTAATTATTCTATGTGATTTAACATCGTAAGTATTCTTGTCTAATTTCAATGATGTTGAAGTAGCCTCTTTTACTGTCTTTAAATTCGCTCCATCAGTATCTTCTTCTGGGTCTTTAACAAATTTTAAACGTTTGTTACTTATATCATAGTCACCTTCAGGTGTTTGCTGCAATCCGCTTCTTTTTCTGTTTTCTCCTCCTTGTACTCCTAGCCCGGAGTACCGTCCGAACTTGTCGACGCTCATGATTGAACTGATCCACTGTATGCTCACAGCTTTCTTATATATCCGTGATGATTTATACAACTATTCCACGATTTCGAAGTTCGTCAACTAAAGCCACCCATTCATTATTTAAACCTGTATGACCAGCTTCCATGGCTTAATGTAATAGTCTCATTCTATCAACCAATTTGTTTATATCATTATAGTAAATCACATTTGTATTATATAGGTTTTTCATTAAACCTTTACCAGATGTCGAAGTTTCTCCTTTTTTCTTTTTACCATATTCATCAATAAGTGATAAGTCCATAAGTGATAATGACTTCCTCTTAAGCGGTTTCTTCACAGCTGGTGCAGTTCGTAATGTTGGTAGTTTTTTCAGGGGAAACAATCTTTTTATTACAACCGTATATTTAGTTGCACGTGTTCTATTTATCATTGAATCTTTGGAGTAATTCTTCTTATGAGCATTAGTATTTTGCAAAATTTCTTTAAAAGTATTTAAATCTTGAAGCGTATATCTTATAGGTATATTTTTGAAAATCAGTTCAAATAATCCTTTTGTTCCTTTATATTTATGCTCACCAATAACAATATCATCATCTTCAGTCAAATATACTTTTGAATCTCCTATTTTTAATTCATTTCCATCAATTCTCGCACCATATACATGTCACCATATACATCTTTTATTTCATGTAACATCTTCATGATATACTTTCTTCCAAGAGGTCCTTGTTGCAATATATCACTACTTAATTTTGTTAGATTTGGAATTGATTGTTCTGCTTCAGGTATATGTTGTTCTTGTTCTTCTTCTTTTTCAATATTTATTTCTGGTTCTTCTTGTCTTGTTTCTTCTTTTTGAGAAACTTCACTATCACTTGTGTAAGAATCATCATCTTCTTCCTTTTTTAAACTTTTTACTTCAAATTTAGAAACAGGTAGCAAAACATCTCCTTCATAATGAGGTTTACCAATAGTTTCTGTTATCTGTTTTAAAGGTTCTGTAATAGGCTTAAATGTAGTCTCCAGAAATTCTTCTCTTTCATTCAAACCCATTCTTAATGCTCGATTTTTAAGTCTAATCGAGTCACTCAGTGATTTTATTTCTTTTAATAGTTTTTCTTGGTTCACCATGTTTACGCTGCGAAGACCAATCTATTACTAAACGTATCATCAATCGTTCAATGGATTAATACACATTTATCCAACCCTATACGATATCTTCCATTTTTTATAGCTTCTTCTTTCATAATAACTAGAAATCCATATTTTTCAGCCCATGCTTTGCCACACATTTCTTTAAATTTATCAAATGACATGTCTGCATTTACATGATCATTATATATGTGCTTTAAATTTGTTTCATCCTGCTTGAAAATAATAAGTAGATTTGCATTATCTCTTATTAGTTGTTTTGGGATTTTACTGTAAGTTTGACCAATATAAATGCTATCAATATTGTAATGTCTCCCCATGGCAAAATAACTTCTAATAGTGTCATGATTTTCACAAGATACATCATCGAATATAAATATAGAAAATAGTTTAGCCTCGTTTGGCTCCATTATAGTTTCACTAGCATTAAACTTGTAGAAATTAACTTCAGGCACACTTGCGAGTACCTTATCCAATAATTGGTATTTGGGTTGTTGCAAAGATTTGGAAAAGATGTAAATGTTGTTGAAACGTAATCCTTTAGGATTTGTTATTAAGTTAAAAACCACATTCGTCTTTCCACAATTTGACGGTCCAGTTATTAAACATCTTATTGTGTTCGGCAGTAGTTCACCATGTTTTCCATGATTTAACTTGTCGTTGTCAACTGTTAATTCATCAATATTATTAATAAAAAATCGATCCTTTTGTTGCACAATCTCCATCTTTTGTAAAGGTTAAACACGTAATGACTTCACAAATTGCTATACCAAGTCTTTTGTAGGGATCCAAGAGTCTTCACTTTTATCAAATCCCAACCAACGTACTTTAACCTTATCCTTTTTTCTTTGTAAAATCTTTTCAACAAGATATACATCGCCGACTGATGATTTTAACAACTCATGTCCGTAGAATCCACCTTCGAGTAATTCACCCTTGTTGTCCTTTAAGATGTAAGTTTCAGGTATTGTTGGTTGCACTTTATAGATTGTAAATACTTCATTAGTCCAGTTTGGCAGATACCTTTTACTAAATACTCCTTTGTATTTACTTATACGAACTTTATCATCAACTTTAAATGTTTTAGGCTGCATTTTTTCATGTTTAGGAGTTGTATTATTCCTAATACGTTTTAATACCATCTTAGCATTACCGCTATTTACTTGGTTAGGCTTCATACCAATGGTTCGATGATACTTGTTGTTATATTCTTTTATAAGTTGCGGTAAGATATCATACCAAACATATGATCCTCGTTTGGAAAATGTTTTATACATTGCTCCTTTTAATGTTCTATTGAATCTTTCTATTATTGAAGCTTTAACTTCAGAATTTGTTGAATAATGATTTATTTTATACTTCTTCATTAAAGCTGCAAAGTCTTTGTTAAAATACTCTTTCCCATCATCAGTTTGTAGATGTTTGATGTTGAATTTATTTCTTTGTATAGCCGTTTCCATAGCTTTTGTAACACTTTTACCAGTCTTGTCCTTTAGCGGTAAGGCATCAGCCACTTTAGTAAAACAGTCTATAATCGCTAAAATGTATTTGAATCCTTTATTCAACTTACCATGTGGTATCATTTCAATGAGATCGGCTTGGAAAAGATCATTCATTCCTTTTATAACTGTACTTCTTCTAGGAAATTTTCTTCTTGCTGGCTTATGAAGTTCATTTACAATTTTATTTTTTAAGTCTTCCATCTTCAGTTGTGTCTTCCACATCGCTTGTAAAGGTACTGATCTCTAGAATGGTTTATCCTCTTTTATATACGGTTAGGATATAGGTCAAGGCCATTTTATGTTGGTGTAAAAAAGAGGGAACATGACATTGGGCTTGTCATGTCCCCTCTTCTTTACGAAAGGAAAAAGGAAGAAGGTAAAGGACGAAGAAAAGGTTTACTGATCAATAGGGATTAGGGAATAGTGGCCGAATGGCAATGTGTTGATGTTATTTTCAAGAATGTGGCGTTTATCATCCTTATAACTTAATGCCCACTTTGTTTGCTTTACACTATACAATATATGGTTGTAGCTTCTGATGGTGTTGAATGTTGCGGTTGTTTCCACATTTTGAAATAAACATCTTTTATAATGTTCAAACTGCACTTTTTTCTTTAGATATGAAGTCTTGATGCCTTTGGCTTTCTTCACCACTTGATGTTCATCCTTTTCACTGATGTACAGTTGGAATGAGTATAGTTTGGACATTAAAGCGACAACTTCTTCCATTGGTACACCATTTGTTTCGTCTTTAAACTTGCCCAACACCTTTTTATTTCTATCGTAGTCATAGTTGGGATGATCTTTAGGATAATCTGAAAAGTCAAAGTCAGTAGTATATACAAAAGTACGTAGATCTTCATACATGTCTTCTGTTCTTATCCAATAAATGAAAGCATCTGTATCCATATATGCTATCCCGATGTTTTCTCTTCCATAAAACTTCACCATCTTGTTGTAGTGAAAGTCATACATGTGGGTTTTAGAAATATCCAAAATAGACATTCCCACATATAGAGGACGATCCATTGTTATTGAGATTTTGTTCATGGTAACAGCTACAAGATTCTCGTTAATAATTACACTCGTTCCAAAGTTTGGTTTTTGTACTAACTTTTGCAACTTCTCCGGATTGCTTACTAATTTTACATCCTTATGTTTTCTTTTGTTTTCCAACGTTTTGCCAAAAATTGAATTATTCATTAATTTGAAAAAGTCCTTTTGAAAAGCGGATGTTGCTGCAGTCCTTCTTCTTGTGTTGTTGTCGATGTATGGTTTTAACCAACAAGATTGATTAAATTGTATTGCTCTATTGATTCTTGTTATTTTCAATCCCAGTTCTATTGCTTGCTGTATTGTCCAATAATGAGCTACATATCTCGACTTGTTGGTTAACGTCATCATTAATTTGGACCATCTACCAGTTGGTGATATTTCCGTCTTTGGCAATAGTGGTAAATCGTAGTGGTGATCATGCAGTTGTTCAGGATATTCGAAGTCGACGTCCAAAATGTATCCAGTATCGCCGTATTTGGGTATGTCCATTATATTGCCGATCGAATCTGGGTTCGCCCACTTGAAATTACCATATGGAAGGGGATTTGACATAGCCCATCCATATAGGTTATTTGCATCAAAATAACCTAAGAATGTTGTTGGTTGTGACGCATCGAAGTTTGGGAGATATTTGTTGTTAGCTTTTACATGTCTAGTTACACTTTGCGTCAATCCTCCACGAACGCCTGACTCTATCATCAAAACCATATCGATATCTGTAATAAGTTCAAGTCTACACTTTGTTTCTTTCAGCATAGCTTGCCATGCTAGTCCAGGTGATGTATAAGAATGAAGTGGATCCAATCCATATGCTTCAAAACAGGTATCTCTAAATTCTTCCATTATATCACAAAGTAAAGTCACATCTAATTTAACATAAAAGTCGGAATATTCTCCCAATGTTGTCATTCCTAGTTCGTTCCATACTTTACAAGCGTGTTGATAATCTTCTTCACTGATGTCCTCTTCATACAACTTACTCTTGAAGGCTTCTCTTGGAGGAAGTGATGGTTCTTCAAATTTTTCCAAACAATCGATGTAATCATAGGGAAAAACACCTTTGCGGAGAACCAAATCCAATTTATCTTTACTAACAATCTTCATTGTTTCTATTAAATTTTCTTTCTTTAAGTTTTCAGTGAGTTTACTTAAGCTAGATGGCATAAAACGGTAAGAGTCTAAAAAACGTAACTTAATATTTCCAACCGTTTTACTAAAACTAATAAACTTTTCACTAGTTTCCGCTATCACATCGATTTTTCCATCATCTCGTCCCAATTCCGGTATGATAAAATGTGCATCATAACCGCTAAGGTTATGCAAAACTACAGGTATAAAGTTGCGAATTTGATAGTTAATATTACATCTGTTACACGCGGCACCTCTATAATAACCTGTCAGATGGTCATGATCACGTACCTTGTGGTTTTCCAAAGTATATTCATTTTTACATAAATAACAATGGGTTGAATTTTCATACTGAATCTCTTCTTCTTCATCCATCGGTATCATTGGTACAATATCACTATACATTTTTTGTACATTTTCTGCTATCAAATATAAGTGGTCAAGGAAAATTTTAGAAGCATTTTCACCGCGATATATAACAGGTTTTGATGTTAGATCATATTTATTTAAATGATCTTCTGACAGTGTAGATTTAATTAATAAACAAAAACTGTTTGGATCATGCATTTGATACTTAACACTTTTCTTGGCTTCATCATCATTATTTTCAATAGGAACAAGTGTAGATTCAAAATCCGCATATACAACAATGGGAATACGGTACTGATGAGATATCTTCTCAAATTTTAGCTCGGCCTTATCTGGTGATGGTAACATTATTTTGGCTTCATAGTTGTTGTTACACAATCGTTTATGCTCTTCTAACCACTGTCTTCCTAGTCTTCCTTCTCGTTGAAAATTGAAACATCTTTTGCAAATTACCTTCTTATTTCTATTTTTAGATAATTGATTACTAACAAGAGTTTCAAATTTTTTGATCCATACATAGTGGGAAACATCACCTCTTGTAAGTAATAATAAGTCCCTATGATCTGGTAGTTCATTCTTCACCACACGCAATGGGTACACTTTATTCGAACTGTCCAAACCGAAAACATTAACAGATGTTCCAGGGTTTTGTTTTTCGAACTTTGGGATGTCCTTTAAAGCCACTGGGTAAGTCAATCCTTTGAAATTATATCTATATCTGTAAGTTTCATATTCTTCACTGGGTCTTTCCGAATTTTGAGGAGGTACAAATTTTGTCGTCATTGCATATCTAAAACATTCCATATCTTGGTTCTTAACATTTATACACGATTTGGTGTCTGAAATTTTCTTTGAGAGCGGAATATAACTGCTACCCCTTAATCCGTAGCCGTGTTTATGAGTTCTAATATCCATACCCTCAATACTAACCAAACTCCAACCAGATCCTCTGCCTTCATGTTCTTGAATTTTAGTTAATATTTCTTCTAAACAATCTTCAACTATTGAATTAATATCTGAACTTGCCATGATGGTCTGGTTTTTTGTTATGAATCCTCTTGGTGACATTTCTCCTTCTACATTAGTAAACATAGCATGTAGTAATATGCTAAATTTAATGAAGTTCAGTCTTCTTAATTCTTCTGTGAGTGTTCTCCTTGCAATTGTACTCACTTCTTTAAAAAACTGCTCCAATTCCAATTTTTCATTTTGAATTTTGTGGTGCATTACTACTTTACCTTCTAAAGCATATACTTTTAAACTTGGTATTTCATTAGATGGTCCTGCTAATGGTTCTTCATGTTCTTCTTGTTGTTTTTCTTGTTGTTCTTCTTGTTGTTCTTCTTGCTGTTCTTCTTGCTGTTCTTCTTGTTGTTCTTCTCCATATAGTTTTAAATCTTCATATTCGGTTTCTGTTACATCTTCATTATTATTATGGAATAACTCTTTGTGTATTTCTAGTAGAATATTATCATGAAAAGTTTCTAAGCAAATTTCACATTGATACATCTTGTTGATGTTTACTCTTTGAAATTTAGCAGCGAAATGAAATGCTTCTCTACTGCTCCCTTTTTATAGCCTCCCAGTTGTAGTGGGGGGACGGTAAGATTTTTAGTGAGATGTTAAAAATAGTAGGTTAAGACTAAAGCTGAAAAGTAATGATTAAAGCCTATATTTTCTTCCAATTGCAAATACTCCACATATGCCTCCGCCCATAGCCATAACAGATCACTGTTACGCCAATATACACCAAAGGTGGGTCTATCATCAACTAAAATTGGAGATGCTATGTTTACTAATCTTTCATTTTCTATCCATGTCATAACTTCAATTACAAACCTTCCTATAATATCCATTGGAGAATTCGGATCAACAAATATTCTTGTTACAACATTTTCACTTAACAAAGGCTCTTCAATTTTTTCATTGTTTTCTTCATCGTTTTGTACATCGTTTTGTACATCGTTTTCTTCATTGATTTCTTCATCCACCTCTAATACTTCTTCAACTTTTGTACATTTGTTATAAAATATTGGAGCGTCTCGGGGGGACATGTTCACTCTAGCTATTATTGGCAATGAATGTCCCAACGCAAACCACAACACTCTTATATAGGCAAGTCAATGAGTATGGGTTTCTTTTAATTATAAATTTTTATTAAAAGAAAATAATTTAATTCTGTCTTTACCACAATATTACTCCTAATTAGAGCTTTCCAATGATGTATCGCTTGCCCTATTCCGGCAACCCGTTCTTAAGTTATAAGTAAATTTGTTTGCACTTTGCTAGCTGGGGGGGGGGCTCACCAAGTTCAAGGTCAAGATCAAGACGTTGCACTTAAGACGTTACACTTAAGACGCTACACTTAAGACGCTACACTTAAGACATTGTGACGTCGGGGGGGGGGCTTGCCAAGTTCAAGGTCAAGGTCAAGACGTTACACTTAAGACGTTACACTTAAGACGCTACACTTAAGACGCTACACTTAAGACATTGTGACGTCGGGGGGGGGGGGGGGGCTCGCCAAGTTCAAGGTCAAGGTCAAGACGTTACACTTAAGACGTTACACTTAAGACGCTACACTTAAGACGCTACACTTAAGACATTGTGACGTCGGGGGGGGGGGGGCTTGCCAAGTTCAAGGTCAAGGTCAAGACGTTACACTTAAGACGTTACACTTAAGACGCTACACTTAAGACATTGTGACGTCGGGGGGGGGGGGGGGCTTGCCAAGTTCAAGGTCAAGGTCAAGACGTTACACTTAAGACGTTACACTTAAGACGCTACACTTAAGACGCTACACTTAAGACATTGTGACGTCGGGGGGGGGGGGCTCGCCAAGTTCAAGGTCAAGGTCAAGACAATACACTTAAGACATTATACTTAAGACGATACACCTAAGACGTTGTGACGTCGGGGGGGGGGCGGGGGGGCTATGCATGAATGGATTGAGGTCAAGGTCACCAAAAAATAATAATGATCCAAGGTGATGGAGGCGGCTCTAACCGTCTCCACCACCCTGTGTTCCTCAAACACTCCCAATCCCAACCAAAAAAGTTACGTCTTGCGAGGGATCCCAATTTTTGGCCCGCACGCACATGGCGATCCAGTTTGGTAGTCTGTGATACGGGCGGCCAGCCTCGGGCCTGGGCACTGGACTTGACCATTCCAATTTTACAATGGGGACTCTGGAACAGCTAATGCAAGACGCAACTCTAACCTCCCACCCTTAATCTAAACCCACCCAAACATATTTTTGCCTGACAAAAATTAAGAAACAAAAATCAAAAACAATAAAAATATGCGCTACCTACTGCACAACGCGCATGTCCCACCCATATTTAATGAAGTTCAATCGAACTTCTTAAATTTACATTTACATTTTAATTTAATCTACCCAACCTAACAGCTAGCTGTGGAATGTAAAAAATTATTAGTACACAGATAAACAAACACAGACATAGATACACACACACACACACACACACACACACACATACACACAAATACCATAAACCAATACTTAAGATTAAAAACACATTTCTTAAACATAAATAATACCATAAAACACCTTAATGCTAACATCGCAATGCGCAAGTTAAACCTTAAAAAACTAACACATCTTAAGACTGAAACCAAATAACACTTTGCATAAAATCATAGACACACACACACACACACACACACACACACACACACACACACACACACACACACACACACACACACACACACACACACACACACAACAAATATTAAATAGTAATAGCCTAACAACAAGAGTAACTCAAATATATATCGGCCGCTTATACATTTGAGTTGCCCTCTGAGTCGGGTCGGAGCGTCGCGTCCGAAATTCCGAGCCCGACTGTGGCGGCAATAGTCGTCGGGTAGTTCTCGGCTCCCAGAGTGGTGGGGGGCCGGGAGGGGTTTCAGGGGCGCGGAACTTTCCAGAAATGTCAGTGGAAAATTCCAAACGGATGTGCTTTGTTACATGTGGGTCGCCTAAAACGCAGGTGGAGCCTTGTACCTCTCAATTTGCATTAGATAGCATCAAATTACATCCGCTGACAAGTACATCCGCAGCATAATTATCGTCGATTGTTATCCACCCTCTTCCGCCGCTTAATTATACTTCCAACAGAAATAGGCCGCCAAAACACGCAACTTGTTTTTAACATACAATAGACTATTGTTTGGAAATGCATTACTTATGCTCATAATCCTTGGCCTGGTCGGTACTTCTTACACGCTACACCCAAGACGTTGTGACGTCGGCGGGGGGGGGCTTCCGGTTTCCGGTCCGGTCGGGGGGGGGGGGTCATGCATGAGTAACCATCCGCATGTATATAAACGACGGGAAGCTCGCGCGCCTCCCATATAGGGAGCTGACACCCCAACGGTAAACAACCAATCCGTGAGTTCATACCACATAGTACTTTAACACACTATTTATTTAAACATTTTTATTATTTTTACACTATTTCTTAACACTACATCAGTTATTTTATATATCTTAATTTTATTTTCGTGTCGAATTTCCATTTTTTTTTTTTTTTTAATTAAAATATGCTAATTAACATCGTGTGCAGGAAACTCACACTGATTAATTGCAGGTTCCATTCTTACACACCTGTTTCCTCCTTAATATGCAAATTACTCTCTTACTTTAACAACACTTAAACTCTAACCGCTACTTCTCGGTCATATTAATATAATTAGTGCTACACTACGGGATTTACCTGTGCAATAGTGCACGCTATGTTTCCTGCACGTCTGCAGGTAATACACCTTACAATCATATACTTATTGCTACATTACACAAGACATTTCTTGCACACCTGCAGGTAATACACTTACTGACCGTCTACTATTATAATTATTGCTACAGTACAAGAGACATTTCTTGCACACCTGCAGCTTATACACTTTACAACCGTTTAATATTAAAATTATTGCTATACTACAATGGTTACCTGTTCAATCACAGTTGTGGTCCCCCCACTTGATTATCCACAGAGCAATACTTGCAATCCTACAACTGAATAATTAATTAACTTCCGCGATCACCAGTACTTTTTTTAAACTATCCGTCTCTTCCTCTGACTCTTGTGACCGTAGCCGCAGCCGACTGACAAATAACCGAGCTCTCCCGAACCTCGCTCTTTTATGCGGTTTTCTCGGAGAGGGGGTTGGAGGGGCGTCGCACGTGACTCATCGATCGCATAAAAAGGGGGGTTGCTGCCGCGCGCGCGCCATTTCGGTGGCGGAATCGGTCGGGTGAGGAACTATCCGTAAGTCTCTGGCGCTTTTACAACTAACGCTTGTTACTCTAAAATGTGTTTGCACTTAATATGCTAATTAGTCTCTATATTTATGCACGGGACATTTCCTGCACACCTGCAGGTGATACACCTTACAACGGTCTACTATTATACTTGTTGCTACAATACAAGATTTACCTGTCCAATTGGCAATTGTGATCCCACTTAGTCGTGCACGGGATATTTCTTGCACATTAGCAGGTCATACACTTTACAACCGTCTAATTTTATAGTTATTGCTACAGTACAAGATTTACCTGTTCAATTGACAATTGTATTCCTACTTATTCGTGCACGGAACATTACTTGCAATCCTGCACCTGAATAATTAATTAACTTCTGCGGCTACCGATACTTTTCTTCGCCTATGTTTCCCCCTGCTACAACCTTTCGCGGCGCCGCCCGACAAATAACTGAGCTCTCCGAAGTTCTGTTCTTTTATGTCATCCTCTCAGGGGGAGGGGTTGGGGAAGGGGGGGGGGGCACACAACCCCCATAAAACGGGCATCGGTACCGCGCGCGCGTCATTATAGTGGCGATAGGGCAACAGTAAACAACTATCCGCAAGTCTCTAACACCTAGTCTAACACTTTTTTACTTACGCTTTTTTACTCTAACATATGTTTGCACTTATTATGCTAATTAGTCTCTATATATTCAGACACACTCGCGGGCGCCGGTCATATACTCGCCAATTGTCGGAGAGTACACATCTCCCCTTCGTATATTATCATGGCTTCGCACTCTTTACAACTAAAGCTTTTACGCACAAAACATATTTTACAGAAACAATCTAACTCCAAAGTTTGTAAACCGCGTACTACATTGGCTAAGCTTAAGAAATACTACAGTTTTCACCCGTTGTACTTTGCGAAACCTAGCCTGTGCAACACTGCATACTGTACTGATACTGTTTTGCACGCTGTCTTAACTGACATGCTGCAGTATCAACATTTCAATCTTGTTACACCTATTGACGATGCTATCCAATTATTCTCATTCACTATATTACCGGGTTTATATGATCGTTCTTCCTTGGACACATGTCTCATTCTACTGTATCAACTCGCACTGTAAACACCTAGGAGCTCTCCTATCATGCAACTATTATTTTAATTTAATTTTAAAAATAAACTAAAACCTCCAACCCCGAAGCCGCCCCACCCCTCCCCATTCCCACCGAGCCCCTGCGGCTCCCACTTTTTTAAAACCCCCTCCGGATGACCTTGACCCACTTCCCAAACCCATCCATCACTGTCACCCCCACCCCACACTTCCAACCCCACACCTGCCACTTCCAACCAATGACCTTGACCTGAGCCAGGAGTAACCAAAAGACACTACTACCAATTAAGATAGAGATTGGCTCTTAATTTTTTCTAAAAGTAGAAAAAAGGATCTAGTCGGCTATATTTTTAGAATTTTAAAATAAAATTTCTAATTTCAGCTATACCGGTCTAAAATCATCTGTTTTTCTCGATTTTTAACTGAAGTTTTCTATTGGTTTTAATGAACTAATTACAAAATTGTAACAGACGAAAACTAGTACCGTTATTCTTTTTTAATATAACACCTTATTTATACCTCTAGGCTTCATTTGGCAGAAGATAACACGATTATAAAAAACCCTTGCATTTGGGTGCGCGCCAGGGGTAGACCGCACCCTTAATCGTATGGAATTGTAGGGTAATTGATTGATTAATTATACAGCTGATAACATATTATGCTAGCAAATCAAGAAGAACAGATGTTACAGTTATGAACATTGCTCTAGATGAACTGAGTTTTTGGTCGAATTTCGACCAGTCGGCGAGCCCTAGTATGATGTAATTAGGACATTCTCACTATTGTTAAATATTTATGTACAGCCATTCATTATAATTTGGTAGTGATTTAATAGTTTGATTTGACTGAAATATTGTTCAAAAGTTTATCATGGGGCTGAAGAATTTTTCAGCTTTAAGTTGGATTTGTCCTATAATTGACCCGCGAGGGAAAATATGACTCCCAAATTTTGAACGTTAGCAAATTTTGGATCCTATAGAAAATATTGGGAAAATTTGTCACTTAACACATACCCAACGTGCGATTGTTTTTGTTCAGAGACACAACCGAATTTACCTATCAGCTATAACATTGTTCGACCTATTGCCCAGCATCCTTTTGGTTGAGAGAGATGATGGGGATTTACACCAGAAGCATATCACCATTTTTGTATAATGTGCACAAATAGTCGAAAATTATATTATAACAGTGTGTTGCCCTTCGCCCTTCTCACGCTGCAATGTTGCCATTCATGAATATGTTTACCTTGCCTACAGTAACTACAGGATAGGTTTCTGGGTCGATATTTGACAACAATGCATCAGCCGAGCGCTCATCAGCCGACTGTTTTCGTACAACTTTATGTTATCTAGATGTTATAGCTGCTTATGTTGTGTGCAGCTTATGTTTGCATTCCCTTTCAAATTCTCCTATTTTATATATAGTTTTTCTAACTGCCTAAAAATACAACTCGCTTCCAATACACAAATTTGCTAACATCCATATCTGATATCTCATTTATCTTCATTTGGCTACCTCGAGAACAACAAACGTCGGCTTAAATTTTCTTCATTTGAGGAAGAGAAATTCGACGTTGATGGGAAAATGGAGAGTGACGGGGGACGGGGGCTACCCACAGATTATCTCGTCCGGGGGCCCGGCTGTGCAAAGCAAAGCCACGTTCGGCGCGCGCGGGCCACGATCTCTGATGAAACCCTGTATTTGCGGACCTCCGGAAACAATCAGGACCCGCGCCGATCGACGCCGCGCATCTCCGTAATAGCGGCTCCGGATTGGGATTTCTCCATCGCTCTGTTGTGTAACACGTGTCATCATCACTGATGGGCCGGCACTCTTGTTTTCCACGGGAGTTAATGGTGTTTTAATGGGTTGAGGTTGATATGTTTATACAGTCTCATATTATATCCCTCCGAGCGTTCAATATAGCACCCCTGGAGCGTTACCCATTTTTTAAAGGTTTTGCGTAGGCTACTTTTAAATAATACCCCCGTCGCAGCAGACCTGCGTACTCAGCGAATTTCCAAAGAATTATTGTTTTAACATCAAAGGACTTTGTGGCTATCTTATATAATTAATAATCTTTACATTAAATATAATATTGCCTATTTAATGGCATTATATTTGGGGGTAAATTATTTTTATTTATTAATTTATATATTAATATTTATATTGCAATAAATGACTTTTTTACAGTAATAAAAGTGCATATACAAAGCTTCCATGCAAAAGGAATGATTT
This sequence comes from Neoaliturus tenellus, assembly GCA_030545055.2. Lineage (NCBI taxonomy): Eukaryota > Metazoa > Arthropoda > Insecta > Hemiptera > Cicadellidae > Neoaliturus > Neoaliturus tenellus. The sequence continues at coordinate 237,993,268 of CM061531.1, forward strand.
GTTTACAAATAACAAAACATAAACATTTCAAATTTGATAAATATGCAGAAGACAGCTGATCAGCTGATTAGGAACAGATACCTTATTATCTCCATTTCTCTTGCTCCCATCTATCTTCTTATTTCTATAAGGGTTTCGTCTGTTACGTCCCTTTTTCTCTCGAACTACTGAACCCATTTTTAAGATTGAGGTGTCATTTTAAAGCTTTGGATATACCGCAGTGACGAATCGTAATTAAAAAGTTCATATTGCTTCGGGCTTCGCCCCCCTCGCCTTTGATTTATTTCTAGAGGGCGCTTTAAAATGTTAACCAACTTTTATTGCAAGTTCTTTAATGTGAATTGTAATTTAACAGCTGATTACCTTCAGGTGAATATTAAAAGCCAGATAGTAAACAAAAATAGATCTCTGTCACTTCATAATCAACATTCACGTACTGTAGGTGAGTTTCACTCATACAGAATCATAAAATGCGCAATTCGCGCACGGGCCACCTCGTTATACATTTATTTTCCTTGAGAATACCATGGGATTTAGCATGTAGGTTTGCTGCCTTGTGGGTTTTTGATCAAATCTTAATTACTCACCACCTAGTGAAGATTCATAAAAAATTTTATTAAGATATGTTGATAAATAAGCAATATATAACTTTTTTAAGATTTACCCATAAGAATAACATGGGAAACTTGATTTGAATTTTCTCCATAACCAGTTAAGCTATTTTAAAGATTCAAAATACTAAATTGTTTGTTTTTTAAGCTCTTTTAAACGGTTTTAGTTAAAATTGATGAATTTTGAAAATTTAGGTCTAAAAATGCCAAAAAAAACCCATTTTTTACCCCCTTGAAACTCCATAAAACCCCGTTTCCATAACTCGACAATGCTGGTTCGCAAACTCATGAAAATAGACCTGGTCTTACAATTTCACACCAAATTTCATCAAAATCGGAGGTCCGCTTCAAATGTTATCGGTACCACGGACGCACACACATATATGAAAATGAACGAACATTGTTTTTGGCTTCTGGGGACCTCAAAATGAAAAAGTAAAGTGGTCCCGGGCTTAGGTCTTACCATGGCTACTACCGTAATAGCGTATTCCCTATAGGGAAATTCGCTAAAAATGTGTAAAAATATATTTTATGACCTAGTACTATAAATGTATATATTATATAATAAAATACCCTTGTCGCAGCAGACCTGCGTACTCAGCGAATTTCCAATGGAATTTTGGTATATTTTCTATTTCCCCATAAAATCCATGTGGATGAGAGTATGTAGTTTTGCCGCCATATGGTTTGTTGGAAAATATAAGTTAAACCCTACCTAGTGATTGTACATACCAAATTTTATAAGGCTATGGTGTTCTTTTTATTTTCCCCATAAACCCTATAGGGTTGAGTACGTAGGTTTGCCGCCATATGGGTTTTCTAAGCAAATATTAGTTAAACGCTTCATAATGAATGTACATACCAAATTTAATCAAGATATGTCAATAAATAAGCAAGATAGAAGGTTTTGTTGATTTCCCATAAGAATAACATGGAAAACATACTTTTTGAATTTTCTCCATAACCATTTAAGCTAGGTAAAAAATTCAAGATACTAAATTGTTTGTTTTTTTTAAGCTCTTTTAAATAGTTTAAGTTAAAATTGTTGAATTTTCTAAATAAAAGTAAAAAGAGCCAAAAACCCATTTTTAACCCTTTTGAAACCCCATAAAACCCGTTCCCAAGGTCCGATCATTCTGGTTCGCGAACTCAACCTAGTAGTATATAAAATAGTATATAAAAGTATATAAAATAGTCTATTTAATAATATAAATATTTTCACCCTTACTTTTTGTTACCAAAATTAGGCTATAGGTTGAAAATTAAAAAAAGTACAAATGCCATGTAACTTTGCTCTCTTTTAAAATAAATTTAGATACACATAATCAAAATTCCTCCTCAAATCAAGTCTCCTTGTAAGAACACGTCATGTAAAATCAAGCTAGGAAAATTACACTAATTCCTACTCATACTTATGGTTAAACTCAATCAAACATGATAATTTATTATAATAATGTAAATTACAATTTCCGTCATTCACTCTAAAGTTACGTCACATTTTGTAACCGTCGAAAACCCGACTCTGACGCTCGAAGGTCAAAAAGCTGGGCAGAAAAATCGACAATTAACGCTTAGAGGGATATTGGGTTACCATGGACATTAGATAAAAAAAGCTGAAATGAAAATAATTTTAATATAGGCCTAGGCCTACTTAATGAATTCAGAATTTTCATTGTTGCCAGCAAGAGAAATTGATTTCTAGATTCAATTTCAGAAATTAATTTCAATTTAATCAAATTAAATTATTATTTAAATTATTATTAAATTAAATTAAATTATTATTAAATTACAGTATTATTTGATTCAAATTAATCAATTTAAAATTAATTTCAGCACTTAAAATTTTTGTTTATGTGCTTTTGAAATCAAATTTCTGGCAGGAGTTCCTCTTTGATACCAGGGCTGCTTTGATACAATTTAATAATGTTGTAACCGTTAAAAGTTCGCGTTACCATGGAAGTGCAATATACATTCCAAATTAAATACGTTTCAAATATATTACTTATAATCTAGACTTAAATTAGTAATTTGGATTTTCCTATCCCGCCGTTTCATGTAATTCAGAACCTACATAAAAATAATGTCACTGGCCTATCTATATATATAATTCTGTAAGCGAAATTTCTTGAGCAAAATTGTGAGCGTTTGACAAATCGCAGGAAGATGGGAGGGGTGTCAAATTAAAGGTCTCGGTCCCATGCACGAGGGAAAACTATCGGCATGTCCATATAGTTACCAGGAGACGAGGAATAACGTAAAACGTCCTCCATAAGAATAGCATGGGGATTCGTAAAACATCTGCTTTGTGTACATTAAAACATGTGTTATGGTTTGATTTGAAAACTAAAGACAGATGATAACATTGAGTGAAGAACTACTGTACTAATAATCAATTGACAAAAAAATATACCTAGAGTGGTAATACTGTATAATAAGACGCTTTGTGGCTTAAAGGACTAAATTTTCTACTTGGAGCATTATTACAAACAAACTATTACAAATCGACTGCTGTTAAAAATTCATAAAATTTACTGGTTAGCTAGCTGAGCGTAAAAACCAATCATAAAAAAAATAAACATTCTGATGGTGATAGGGGCGCAATGGGCTATAAATTAGGGTTTGATAAAACGCCTCCTTTATTATACATTCAAACCGTGTTTTAGACAGACAAGAAGTGTCAAATGATCAAACTGAGGGAAGATATAAAACTTGAAGTGCATCAGTCAACGAAGTGTTGGTATTCTGTTAGCTGCAATTTCCCAGAAACCTTATGGTAATTTAATGGATTGCAGAATTATAGGTCTAGGAGAGAGTTAAAATCAAAGATGTTTGTCCTACATATAAACTAGGGTAAAAATAGCAGGTTAAAGGTTCGCCTTTTAAAAGTCCGCTTTATTTACACGAAATCAAGTGTTTTGATTAGGAGAGGAGGGACGAATATTGACAGTGAGTGAAGGTGATCTACATTGAGATGCCATGTTAAAATTTGGTGACGCAAAAAATAACAAAATATCTGACAGGAGCAAAAATATCTAGAACTATTCAATTTTAGGAAAACAAGACAGTGAAATTGTTATGATGTAAGAATTAAAAGTTAACTGACCCTAAAATTGGCGAAAAACATCCGCCATGTTTTTCCTCATTGCCGCTTAGCTCAAAGACTAAACTATTTCATTAAAATACTTATTGTTCAAAGATCGATATGGGTTTAAAACAAACAAAATGAAGCATTTTGCAGATGGGTGGCGTGGTAGCAGAGGATTGTAAAGAGTGCTTTGGAGGCGAATGGCCTCCTCAAACGGTATTATTAAAATATTATATAAATTAAAATTTAATCTTATGGAAACTTTCGTAGTGAATAACTGGTAATCCGCTATGGTTCATGCTATTTTAATTTTATGACTTGGGGCTTTTGCCCCTATGAGCCTCTAGTCTATATTGATTGTCAGATTCATCAAGCAAAGTATGATTCAGCCTGACACAAAAAATTCTATAGGCCTATATGGATATCATGGTTATTGAACTCTTGATAGGTTCGAATGAACGAGCTTTTTGGTTTGTGTTATTTAGTTAAATGCTAGTGATATAGTTCTGATATCAGTATATAAGTAGATAGAAAAAGCCACTTTCAAAACCGGCCACGTGCCGCCGGAAGCCATGTTCCGGGGCAGGTGTCTTCCGGTTGAATATTAAATGAGGTTGGGGGAGGTGGGGTGAGGGTTTGAAGTAGATTTGCGCATAAATTAAAAGTTGGTTCAAAACTGAAATTCAACAATTGGTGGTTGAACTAAATTTGCGCATAAATTAACCGGGGTTGAATTAAAACTTCGCATAAAATATTGGTTAGTTCAAAACTGAAATTCAACAACTGGGGGGTTGAACTAAATTCGCGCATAAATTAAAAGTTGGTTCAAAACTGAAATTCAACGATTGGGAGTTGAACTAAATTTGCGCATAAATTAAAAGTAAGTTCAAAACTGAAATTCAACAACTGGGAGTTGAACTAAATTTGCGCATAAATTAACCGGGGTTGAAGTAAAACTTCGCATAAATTAAAAATTAGTTCAAAATTGTAATTCGACGGTGTTAATAAAAACTCTAATAGTTGAACGAAAATAAAAGTCAGTTCAAACATAGCGCAGTCATAACAAGAGAGAGAGAGAGAAGGTAGATAGAAGTGTTAAGTTCCGCGGATAGAACGAGAATGAAGAATGAAACATGACGCGTCGAAATATATGCGTGACTGTAGATGTCAGTTAATGGGGGGTCTAGAGCTTCCGGCCTGTCGGATGGTGAATTAATCAATGGGGGGAGTGGAGATGGCGCTCGGTTGAACTAAAATTGCGCATAAATTATAAGTTGGTACAAAACTGAAATTCAACTTGATAATGTGGGGTACGGAAAGTATGTCAAGGTCATCCCGAGTAAGTTTTAAAAAAGCCTATCCCGCTACCACAGGAAATAGTTCTGAGAGTTGAACTACCCGGTGATAGCGGGATAGGTAGAAGACTCTTTTGAACTTTATTCGTAAAAACAAATACAATCAATGTGCAATACAGGTTGAATTTTTGTGATGAAATACGGAGTTGTAAAAGTAAACGCCGACGACGAGGATAAGGTAAAGGCAGAGTCCCCAGATGACGTATTTGGCAAGTTTGAAGAAACGTAATATCTCGAGTCTGTTTTCCCGTTCCAATCGTTTAATTTCCAATTTCAATTTATCCTCTTCCATTCTAGTTACAAAGGGAACTTAATCCATCATATCCATCATGATTGTGTTAGTGTTTGAAATTTTAAAAGAAGTTATGTTGATAGTACAAAAGTCGAAGACGGAATGAGGAGTGAAAGCGAGAAATGTTAGTTAAATAAAAAAGTGGTGGGGGGAAAGATGAATTACAAAGAAGTGGTAGGGGAAAGATTTTGCTCTTCATTATTACCGTCAGTAGTGTCAGATGGTGCAGGAGTTAGATTTAGTAAACTGTCTTCGTCCGAACTTTCAACCTTATCACAAATAGGACAATCGTATGTTATTTCCAAATTCATTTTGATAGTTGTAAAATTATCTACAAGTTCTTGTAAAATATTAAAAATAGCTTGTAACTCTTCTTTAGAGTTTATTTCAAAACTAGAATTCATCCGTGCCAATGGAGAGTTGTTCATCGTTGGAGAGTCGGCGAGTAAATGAGGAACGCCGCCAAGGGAGGGGGCTTATTTAACGGCGAGCTTATGATTAAATAAAAAGCTAAGTTCTTCTTCTTCGTCTTTTAATTCAAATATCTTAGCTGGAGTATTTGCCTCGTCCTCCTCACTCTGTGATGATGAAGATAATTCACCAGGACGTAAATATTGAACATCAATTCTGATCCATCTCATATAATATCTATCCATTATAGCAAGCAAGTTTTGAAACAATTCTTCCATTTCTTCCCTCTCAGTTATTATATGATGAAACCTGACGAAAGGTGTTCCCATGTTGTTAGTTAGAATGTTGGAAGTGAAATAATTCAAAGGTGGATTCAATAAGATACAAAACTTACACTAATGGTGGGGGAAAATCTAAAAGACCTATGGTGGGGGAAATCTAAAAAAAACCAATGGTGGGGGAAATCTCAAGGTCATCCAATTGAAGTTTTAAAAAAGAGTGTAAAACTGAAATTACACATTCGATGGTTCAACAGGATCTGAATACCAATCCGACCTGTATTTACATCTTTTTATCATATGTGTACAAAAATCATCTTGATGAGACATGGTGCGTTGACAATGAGCTAGATCGAGAGGATGAAATTTGAAACATCTTTGAGGACAGCATGTATGAAAATATCTTGATTTGTAAAATTTGAAAGTTCGCAATTCCGGTGGCGGTAGTTGTTTTGTTTTGCATTTGCAGTAACAAGATCCGAAAAATTCACACTTAGTGCAAGCTAACCCGTCCACCATCATTGGTCCTAAATCTGTACACTGTTGTTCACAACAGTAACGAGGTTCGTACTTGTAATTTTGTTTTTCCATGTTGACGCTGCTGAGTCCAGTGAAAGAATAAGAGTGTATAGTGTTGAATAGTCAGTTTTATGTACTACAAAAAGTGGTGGGGGTAATTTCAAGGTCATCCAAACGAAGTTTTAAAAAATTATACCTTACTAATGTAAGGAAAATTGATACTTAAGAAGTTTGTTTCTGTTTGTTTTCTTCAGACTTTTTCTCTCCCTCCTGTTTGTTTTCTTCAGACTTTTTCTCTCTCTCCGCTTTAGCCATAGCGATAAGTTCTTCAGTCGATAGTGGATGTACTTCAGGAAATTTTAAAATTAATTTAGCCTGATATCCTTCTCGGGTTAATATTTCTAAATCTTCAGTCATTTGTTCAACGGTGTTGTAATCTTTTCCATAGATCTTTCCATCAAGTTCAATCATCATTCTGTATAACATCTTTAAAAATAGGTGTTGACGCAGCGAGAGTTGGGAAGCGAATAATTAGTTATCCAAGTATCACACCCTTTTTATCAACTTGACATTGATCACGTGATTCCTTAGTTTTATTTGTTAAAAGTTATTTAACATTGGTAGTACTTGTGGAACTTGATGTTATGTTGACCAGTCGGCGATGAAGATGTTGTAGGTTGTGTAGAAAGAAATACTTCATCATCGCAGTATTTTGTTTTAGTAAACATCCTTACATTAGTAGCACTAACATCAACAGTTAAGTGATAACCACCGGTAAGTAAAACTCGCATTTCGTTGGTTAAATCTTCAAGTTGTTCAAAACTCGTAATGGTGTTGGTATCGTAAGATGCACACTTGACCTTTAGGGACATGTTGAAGTTTTGTATTTAGTTATAGAGAGCGAGATGTGTACGGTACGAAAGCTAGTCGTAGACTAATGAATTTCACAAGTTGATTTTCACTTTTATTATCACACAAAATTGGGTCAAGGTCATCCCGTGGAATTTTTAAAAAAAGCAACATGTTGCTATGTACAAAGACATAACAATATGTTGCTTCTTTTATTTTTCTTTTTTGTTTTATATCATCTTTATTGAGAAACCATTACAAACACATATATTTACAATGTTATGTACAAACTAGTTAGTAGTAGGTGTTACATGAATAGTTAGTTCAGTTGAGTTGTTTCCACTCGGTCCGTGTGAAACTAAATAGAGTGCGCCAGGTTGAATAACTCGAAGATCTTCATTTTGTAGAAGTTGTACAAACCGTTTCGGTAGGAAGATTTGAAACTTCGGTTCGTCACCAACTGTATACGGCGCCTCGCTCAATGTGCAATTAATAGCATCACCAATTGAAGTGTCCATCTTCTTGATTGTATGTATGATGTAATGTTTTTCTTCTTTTAGTTCAGAACATTTCTTCGTCGGTAAGATTGTTGATTTAGAATGAGCGTTGAATTGATCAACCAAATTTTGAAGAAAGTTCTGCGATGCCATCTTGATGTTATTGTTAATCTTCTTGTTAATCTTCTTGTTAATAATAATGTCCGTCGGAGATGTTGTCTCTTCGGAGGTTCGAGTAATACTCATGCTGCGTCATGGTAGCGCTCTCACTTTTATTACCGACATTACCCCCACCATTCTGTTGAAGGAAATTATTTAAGCGGTAGGCATTCTTCAAAGCGCACTGTGACCTTCGATGTTTAAAACTCTTTGATGAAATACAAAGTTCATTGAAGTAGCATTGGAAATCTCTATCTATTTATCACTTCGTTGCTTGTAAATGATTGTATCCAATTAGCTTTTTCCAATCCTCTTGTGTAGATAGTTTTGAACTCTTTGCAGTAATGATTCATAATGTGCGGCATCATGTTATAATTAATAAAACCTTCATCCCATCTTAAGTTGTGAAAATGTTTGTACAACCATTTGTTTGTAACTTTCGCTTTAGTTGTTAGTCTATTGAATGGTAATGGAGGTTTGAATAAGTAATGATAAACTACAGATGTGTTCATATCCAAAATTACTAATTCTTTTATAATAAAATTTCCATCATTTCCTCGAAAAGCTTGAAATTCAATTATACCTTTTTTAACTTCCATTATATGTGGCGCATTAGAAAACGAAACCCGTTTGTTCATGATGAAGTCTCGTCAGCAACTGACTTGTATTACAAACACGATTGTTCTTCTTTAACTTCTTGCGCTTCTTCGTCGATATTAAAGTTGGTGTGATAGTTGTTCAATTGTCTCCACATATCCACTTCTTGAGGTATTCGATTAAAAATTGAAGTATCCACGGGACCGTATAGAATTGGAACGAAAGGTTGTCTGTCCAATGTATCGATTAGATAGTCTTTGATTATTGCACTTGAAAATATTAGTTGTTTCAAATATCTGGTGACGGGACCGGTAGTACAACTTAAAGTGTAAAATTCTTCTTTAGTCAAATGTAATTTTACATCATGTCTAGTTAAATCTCTGAAGCGAACCATTTGTCCTCCACGATGTTTCACTATATCAACTTCAATATTTGATTCCAATAAACTTAATCTTGTTCTTCTTCCAAATGTGTTGTTACTCAAATAGCATTCCAAAAGATGTAAATGTTTCATAAATGATTCCCAAGAAGTTTCAGTGAATGTAACCATTTTATTTCCATGATTTAAAATAACAATCGGTGAATAATCCAATGATTTTAAAATTCCAACTGAAATACTTTTCGTCATGCATGAAGAAATGGGGTAGAAAATCCGAAGAAATACTTCTGTTAAAATATTAGTTGTAATGTTAACTTCAACCTTTTTTCTTTTTACTTCTTTTTCAGCTTCTCCTTCTTCTTTTTCTTCTTCTCTCTTCTTATGTTTGTTAAACTTGAGGAACTCGTCCATTTCTCGTTCAACTTGTTTTTCTATATCTGAACTATTCTCATCCATTAGAGGTGTATTTTCTTCTCCGTTAGTAGAACTCATCTTGCGAACGATGTTTCCCATACGACGGTCGAAGATATAATGAATTTTCCACTCATAATTTTCTCGCTTTTATGTTTTTCGTCGAATCCTTGAAATTTATACACTCACATAAATGTTTGTTTTTAACTTGTCTTTCACAAACGAAATTCTAACCTCAAAAATTGAGACAGATAATTCTAACCTCAAAAATCTGCAGTCGTTGTACTAATTCTTTTTAAAGTACATTCTTCACGATTCCGGTCAGCGGTGTGTAAGTAACTATTTTATCATGTAGAATAAGACAGTATGCTGAAGTTCCATCCGCTACTGGTTCTTCAAATTCCATTTCAATTTTTATATCCACACTTGATGATTTTACCGATTCATTTTGCTTTGAACAATCGATTACAATTATCGGAGCCTTGGAATAATATTGGTCAGGTGATAATAGTGGTGTATTAGTCTTTCCATAATATGACGATTGAAATCTTGCATACATATCGTATAAAATGGAAAAACGTTTTTTGCTGAACATGACATTCAAATTGTCATACGGAAAGAATTGAGAGTTTAGGAAAACTTTACAATTCTTTATTTTACAGTTATCAAATTGACCGGCATTTGCAGTGATAACATCTTTTCGCTTAGTTTGAAAACCGAGTATTATGTACCTTGCTCGTTCCAAGTAAGTTGATGTCTTGACGGTCCATGTTTGTCGTTCGGTCTGAGGTAGTGTAGGATATTCATGGAATTCCCAACTTCGGAATGGCATCACGATATCACGGTCAGATTTTAACTTTCTCAATAATACGATTCTATGTTCATCAGCCAATCTTACATGAGGTACTCTCCAAACAACTTTATCTAATTGTAGTTGCCATTCCAGTTTATCTTCAGTAGTTGCAGGGTCTGCAAGTATCAAGTCCTTGTTAGTTGAAGATCTGAGTAATACCAATTCTTGTTTGACATTTATTATTACTCGTTTGTAATCTTCAGCGAATCCCAAAAGCAATCGTAAAGGTACATGAAAATCAAAGTGACCGTTGGAATTCGGTGTTATAGTGTCTTTATCAGGAGCAACCCATCCGGCGGTGACTATTGAATTCTTCTCATGCGGTGTTAATGATGTTAATCCTTTCAATGTCGTTGTTATACCAACCTTTTTTGTCGAATCAACTGTCACCCCTGATATCTCATATCTTATTTCATCAAAAAGATATGCCATCGGGTTATTTATAAAAGGAACTGTTGAAGCAGTTTTTCCATCCAATTTTAATACCCGTCCTTCAATGTATAAATAACTTTCACACGGTAATGTGTAAATATCTTGTTGTTGAATGGGAATCCTTATTTCATCGTTATTGTTTAATTTTGATGAAGTGTAAGGGTTGTGCGTGTGATATTCCTTCTCCCATAGTGTTTCGTCGAATGTCGGTCCTTGAGATATATCCAGGATATCCATCGTTGTTAAGTTTCAATCCAATCTTCTGTAGAAAACGAATGTTGTCCGATGTTAACTCTTCCAATGTCGAGGAGCTACTGAGCTCCCGACTCTTCCGTTGCGGTTTAAATGATAATCCCATGTCGACTTTTATGTTGCCGCTCTGATGTGTATCCGTATAGTTATCGTTTCTCCTCTAAAGTCAACACTAACACCGTCTTGATCCAATATGTTCAGTACGATGTCTGAAATGAAACTAGTGTTTAACGGTAGGTATATCAAGTTTTGTGGCTTCTCAACAATTTTAAAACCGGGAGCCACTGTTGGATAAAATGTATGTAAAATATGCTGATTCACTCCTTCTCTATACGATCCGTGTATAATATTACACGTTACATCGATACTATTGACTTTCAATATTGTAACAGTTGTATTACCCGAATGAGTAGTTCCAGGAGTTAAGATTTTCTTTTTTGTATCTGTAAATCCAAGTAAACTGCCAATGGAGTTTTCCAAGCTGACATCGATATAATATTTCGAAGTTATTTCTGCTTTTAAAGTATTATTGTTTCCTTTAACGGTGATATTTTCTTCTCCGAGTTGTTTCTGTAGTAATTGGTTTATATCATCGATTTCATAAGCTCCAGTAGGAAATGTAATTATTTTCAATTCTGAGTATTTTCCTGAAGCATCCATAGTTTCATAATAATGTAGTAAATTGTTTTTACCTTCCGTAACATTGGGAATTGAGTTGTAGGTAGTCAAATCAAGTAATGCCGCTTCCCATAATCTTTCCTTGGATAGACGCAATGCTGGGAACAGCGTACTTTTCAATGTGGATGAATTTCCACTCAGTGACACTGTATACGATGACATCTTAAAGGTGACTGACACTCTTCGCTAGAAACTCCAAACATAAATGCCCACAGATTTCAGTGTTGTTAGGTTGTTCTCTTTTGTAATTGTAAAAAATGTTTTTGGAGTTTCTAAAATAATGTTGCAGTTCTTTCGGCGGTGGTAGATTGCCAAAACTATCAAAGTAGTAAACGGTTTGTCCGAGCTTTTTATAGCATACCCAATGAGTGCCTGGACCATAGGTGGAATCCAAATTTACTATTCCAGTTTCATTTTCCCATATTTTAGTTGGTAATGCATCTTTCATAAAAACTCCTCGAAAAAATGGTATTTTCAAACATTTTACATAATCATTTAACTGATGATTTGTTAAGGCTTTATTTGGAATTATCAATTGATTCTTTTTATTTAGTACACACGGTATGGTCTTAAGTATAAACCTGCTCCGTTTTTTACCATTTGCCAAACAGAAGTCTTCTTTACATTTGTCTTACGAGTTCTACGACGTCCTTTTTTAATGTTTCCACCTCTTTTGGGAGCACTTCTTCCTTTTGCAGGTCTTCCTCTGCGACGTCTTCCAGCACCTAACTTTGCTTTCGTCTTCATGGCTGTAGTTACTGCCCAAGCCGCTGCTTTTTCTGCAATACTTGCGTCACTTGATTTTACTCTTTGCCAAGCTTTTTCCGCTAGAATTTTATCCGCTATTGATCTATTTGTTGAATCTTTATACTTTGAATATGCTATATCGTGTTCTTTGCAAGCTTGATCTAATTTATTAATTCCAGGATCTCCTCTTGCTAAACGTTTTGCCAACTTAGTTCCAGGTCCACAATATTGATAACCTCCGGGCAGATGTAATTCGTATGGTAAAGCGTCTATCGTTCGATTCACAACAGCACCAATTGGAATCCGTCTGAGCAGGGATAATGCAGCTGATGTTAAACCACGTCCTCTCTTGCCGCTGTCTTGACGACGACTGAGCGATACGGTCTTCATTATGCTGTTTTATGTAACCAACGTCTTCACTCTATGAAATACTTTATGATAATGAATCCTTTTTTTTGTGTATTCTATACTTAAATATTCATAAGTTTTACTAGTATCTATCAATGATTTCATCTTTAATCCATTGGTTTCTTTGAGAATCTTCGATTTTATTGTGTTTCATCGATGCATTAATCAAATGATTATGCATATCAATAACTACATTACCTACAAGATTCATTACATACTCTACATTAGTAGCATCTTTGTTACGTGTAGGATTATCAAGATTTGTGATACGTTTACCATTACATGTATACACAGATGGATCGTTATTAGAGGTTGCTATAACTTGATTAATAGTAGCAACATCATTCGGAGCTATTCCTGCTGATATGTTAGATATTCTTCTATTTTTTCCATCATATAAGTTATTTTATCTAAAACTATAGTTTGTTTCACAACAACACAATCATTATCATCTTTACCAGATTTTACATGGGTTAATCGTCTACCTCCACATATAAAGTTAACACCAGTAGCTGATAGTTGTGGCACTTGTGTTAAAATAACAGCATCATGTTCTTCCGTGCCTAAACTTATATTTGACAATCTTTTATTTTTTCCATCCCACTTGTTATTTTGTAGTTGTAGTAAGGTAAACTTTTCACTTCCTTGCATAAACTCATCACCTTTCTTTGACACCACCTGATTTTGTTTAACAAAAGCGGATGTTCCTTTCTTCAAGCTTTCATTCATTTGTCTCACGGTAGCAGCATCCGATGGAGTTGAACCATCTTTCAGATTGGACAACACTTTTCCATGACAATCAATAACAGCACCATTATATAAAATACAATTATCTTTAATGTATTTAATATTAACACCATCACTTTCTTCTTTAGGATATCCAATATCGTTTATAGTATATTTATAGAAGGAAAATCCATCTTTTTTCTTTTCTGGTATTACAGAATGCAAATAACGCTTATTGATTGTATCTGTATCCTCGGTTGGATCTGCCACATTAGTTATTTTATAATTTAAAGCATTGTACTTTTTTCCACTTTTAGTCTTTTCCAACAGTAAAGCGTATTCCATCGCAGATAGAAAATAGCCTTTATTAACAACATCTCCATTGTTGACTGGTTTTGCAACATTAATAACCCTGTGAGATTTTGCATCATACAGTTGGTTGTTGTCGAGTTTTAAACTTGTAGATGTTTCCTCCTTTACTGTTTTTAAATTTGTTGCATCTCCATCTTCTTCTGGATCCTTAACAAACTTTAAACGTTTATTATTTATGTTATAGTCACCTTCGGGTGTTTGCGGTAATCCACTTCTTTTTCTGTTTTCTCCAACTTGCACTCCTAACGCGGAGTATCGTCCAAACTTGTCGACGCTCATGTTAGAACTGACACATTATACGCCTGCAACTCTTATATATCCGCGGACAATTATACGATTATGCCGCAATTCCTGAGTTCGTCAATCAGAGCTACCCATTCATTATTTAAACCTGTATGACCGGCTTCCATGGCTTCATGCAATAGTCTCATTCTATCAACCAATTTATTGATGTCGTTGTAGTAAATCACATTCGTATTGTATAGATTTTTCATCAATCCTTTGCCAGATGTTGAAGTATCTCCTTTACTCTTTTTACCATGTTGTTCAAGAAGTGATAAATCCATAAGTGATAAAGATTTTCTTTTCAGTGGTTGTCTCACCGCTGGTGCAGTACGTAATGTTGGCAATTTTCGTGGAGGAAACAACTTTTTTATAACAATGTTATATTTTGTTGCACGTGAACGATTAATCATTGCATCCTTTAAGTAGTTTCTTTTATGAGCGTTAGTATTTTGTAGAATTTCCTTAAAAACACTTAAATCTTTGGATGAATATCTTAGTGGTATGTTTTTAAAAATTAATTCATAAAGTCCTTTTGTTCCTTTATATTTATGCTCACCAATGATGATGTAATCGTCTTGTGTTATTTCAAGCTTTGAATCGCCGATCTTTAATTCATTCCCATCAATTCTTGCTCCGTATACGTGTGATCTACTCAAATTCGGGTTTGATTTCATGTCATGTAGCATTTTCATTATATATTTTCTTCCAAGAGGTCCATGTTGTAATATATCGCTACTCAATTGAGTTAAATTTGGAATAGATTGTTCAGCTTCAGGTATTGGCTGTCCTTCTTCCTTTTCAACAATTGGTTCTTCTTCTTCTTTTGTTTCTTCTTGCTCACTAGCACTTGTATATGAATCATCATCTTCTTCTTTTTTTAATGCTTGTACTTCTTGTTTAGAAACTGGTAGTAAAACATCTCCTTCATAACGAGGTTTACCAATAGTTTCTGATATCTGTTTTAAAGGTTCCGTAATAGGTTTAAATGTAGTCTCTAGAAATTCTTCTCTTTCACTTAAACCCATCCTCAATGCACGATTCTTCATCCTAATAGAATCACTGAGTGATTTTATTTCTTTTAATAGTTTTTCTTGATTCACCATGTTTACACTGTGAAGTTCAACGTGTAACTAGATGTAGCATCGGTAGTTCAACGCATAAATACAAATTTATCCAACCCTATACGATATCTACCATTTTTAAAATCTTCTTCCTTCATAATAACGAGAAAGCCATATTTCTCATTCCATGCTTTGCCACACATTTCTTTAAATTTCTCAAATGGCATATCCGCATTTACATGATCATTGTATATATGCTTTAAATTTGTTTCATCTTGCTTGAAGATGATCAACATATTTGCATTGTCTCTTATGAGTTGTTTTGGAATCTTACTGTATGTTTGACCAATATAAATGCTATCGATATTATGATGTCTTCCCATAGCGAAGTAATTCCTTATAGTGTCGTGATTTTCACAAGACACATCGTCAAAAATAAAAATAGAAAATGGTTTTGCTTCATTTGGTTGCATAATTGTTTCACTGGCATTAAACTTGTAGAAATGCACTTCAGGTACACTTGCAAGTACTTTATCCAATAATTGATATTTTGGTTGTTGCAATGATTTTGAAAAAATGTATATATTGTTAAAGCGCAATCCTTTAGGATTAGTTATAAGGTTAAAAACAACATTTGTTTTTCCACAATTTGAAGGACCAGTTATTAAACATCTTATTGTATTTGGTAGTAATTCACCATGTTTACCATGATTTAACTTATCATTGTCAACCGTCAATTCATCAATATTATTGATATTAAATCGATCTTTTTGTTGTACAATCTCCATCTTGTGTCAAGGTTAAACACACAATGAGCTATTAAGTTACTATACCAGGTCTTTTGAAGGAATCCAAGAGTCTTCACTTTTATCGAATCCTAACCACCGGACTTTAACCATATCCTTTTTCCTTTGTAAAACCTTCTCAACAAGATATACATCACCGACTGTTGATTTCAACAATTCATGTCCGTAGAATCCACCTTGAAGTAATTCACCCTTGTTATCCTTTAATAAGTAGGTTTCAGGTATAGTTGGTTGCACTTTATAAACTGTAAATACTTCATTAGTCCAATTTGGTAGATATCTTTTACTAAATACACCTTTGTATTTGCTTATACGAACTTTATCGTTGACTTTAAACTTTTTTGGTTGCAACTTTTCCAATTTAGGTGTTGTATTATTTCTGATGCGTTGTAATACAACCTTAGCATTAGCGCTGTTTACTTGGATAGGTTTCATTCCGATGGTACGATGATATTTGTTGTTATACTCTTTTATAAGTTGTGGTAATATGTCATACCACACGTATGATCCTCGTTTTGAAAATTGTTTGTACTTCGCTCCTTTCAATGTTCTATTGAACCTTTCAATCATTGAAGCTTTAACTTCAGAATTTGTAGAATAATGATTTATTTGATATTTCTTCATCAAAGCTCCAAAGTCTTTATTAAAATATTCTTTTCCATCATCGGTCTGTAGATGTTTGATTTTGAATTTATTTCTTTGTATCGTTGTTTCCATAGCTTTTGTAACACTTTTACCACTCTTATCCTTCAATGGTAAAGCGTCACCTATTTTAGTAAAACAGTCTATAATTGTTAAAATATATTTGAAACCTTTGTTTAATTTACTGTGCGGTATCATTTCAATGAGATCAGCTTGGTAAAGATCATTCATTCCTTTAATGATTGTACTTCTTCTTGGAAATCTTCTTCTTGCTGGTTTATGTAGTTCATTTATAATCTTGTCCTTCACACTTTCCATCTTCAGGTGTTGCTTGCACATGGCTTGTAAAAATACTGATCCGTACAACAGTTCATTCTCTTTTATATAGTTTGAATATAGGTCAAGGCCATTTCATATTAGTGTAAAAAAGAAGGAACATGGCATTGGGCTTGCCATGTCCCCTCTTCTTTACGGAAAGGAAAAAAAGGAAGAAGGTAGAGGACGAAGAATAGGTTTACTGGTCGATAGGGTTCAGGGAGTAGTGGCCGAACGGTAAAGTATTAATTTTATCTTCTAAAATATGGCGCTTGTCATCTTTGTAGCTTAATGCCCACTTTGTTTGTTTGACACTAAAGAGTTGATGATTATAACTTCTAATAGTGTTGAACGTTGCAGTTGTTTCAACATTTTCAAACAAACATCTTTTATAATGTTCAAACTGTACGTTCTTCTTCAGGAAAGAGGTTTTTATTCCTTTGGCCTTTTTCGTGACTTGATGTTGATTCCTTTCGCTTATGTACAGTTGAAATGAATATAGTTTGGACATTAATGCTACAATTTCCATCATCGGCACACCATTTGTTTCATCTTTAAATTTTCCCAATACTTTCTTGTTTCTGTCGTAGTCGTAATTTGGATGATCCTTGGGATAATCGGAAAAGTCGAAATCATCTTTATACATAAAAGTGCGTAGATCTTCGTACATGTCATTTGTTTTAATCCAGTAAATTAGTGCATCCGTATCCATATATGCAATACCAATGTTCTCTCTTCTTCCCCCCCATAATAGTTAACCATCTTCTTATAATGAAACTCGTACATGTGAGTTTTGGAAATATCCAAGATTGACATTCCTAGATACAAAGGACGATCCATTAGAACTGACTTCTTGTTCATGGAAATAACAACTAGATTTTCATTAATAATTACAGATGAACCAAAGTTTGGTTGTTGCACTAATTTCTGTAATTTTACTGGATCAGTTACCAATTTGATATCCTTATGTTTCCTTTTGTTTTCCAAAGTCTTGCCAAATATTGCGTTGTTCATTAGTTTGAAGAAATCTTTTTGAAAACTTGACGTAGCGCCGGCTCTTCTTTTTGTGTTGTTGTCAATGTACGGTTTTAACCAACAAGATTGAGAGAATTGTAGTACTCGATTAATTTTTGTAATTCTTAATCCCAAGTCTAAGGCCTGTTGTATCATCCAGTAGTGTAAAACATACCGAGACTTGTTGGTTAAAGTCATCAATAATTTTGGCCATCTTCCAGTTGGAGAAATTTCGGTCTTCGGAAGAAGTGGTAAATCATAATGTTCGTCGTGAAGATGTTCGGGATATTCAAAATCGACGTCAAATATGTAACCAGTTTCTCCATATTTCGGTATATCCATCATGTTTCCAATTGATTCTGGGTCTATCCATTTGAAATTATCATATGGAAGGGGATTCGACATTGCCCATCCGTATAAGTTATTTGCATCAAAATAACCCAGGAATGTTGTTGGTTTTGATGCATCATAATCGGGCAAATACTTGTTGTTTGCCCTGACATGACGTGTTACACTTTGCGTCAATCCTCCTCGAACTCCTGACTCTTACATCAAAACCATATCTATATCTGTAAGAAGTTGTATTTTACAATTTGTTTCTTTCAACATGGCTTGCCACGCTAGTCCAGGCGAAGTGTACGAATGAAGAGGGTCCAATCCATATGCCGCAAAACACGTATTTCTAAATTCTTCCATCACATCACATAATAAAGTCACATCTAATTTAACATAAAAATCTGAATATTCTCCCAATGTTCTAAATCCTAATTCGTTCCATACTTTGCATGCGTGATCATAATCATCTTGAGATATATCCATGTCGTACAGTTTACTTTTAAATTCTTCTTTTGGAGGTAGTGATGTTTCATTAAATCTTTCTAAACTGTCTATGTAATCATATGGGAAAACACCTTTTCGAAGTACCAGATCCAGTTTGTCGCTGTTTACAATCTTCTTTGTTTCGATTAAATCTTGTTTCCTTAGGTTTTCAGAAAGTTTGGATAAACTCGACGGCAAAAATCGGTAGGAGTCCAAGAATCTTAGTTTGACGTTTCCAACTTCTTTGGAAAAACTTATGAACTTTTCTGAAGTTTCAGCTAACACATCGATTTTACCGTCGTCTCTTCCTAGTTCAGGTATTATAAAATGAGCGTCGTACCCACTAAGATTATGCAGAACCACAGGGATAAATAGTGGTAAACGATAGCTCAAGTTGCATTTATTACAAGCAGCACCCCTGTAATAACCTGTGAGGTGGTCGTGATCTTTAACTTTATAATTCTCAATAGTAAAATCATTTTTGCACAAGAAACAGTGAGTCGCATTTTCATGTTGAATTTCTTCTTCTTCGTCCATCGGTTTCATTGGTACAATATTTGTATATAATCTTTGTGTATTTCCAGCTATTGAATATAGGTGATCAAGAAATATTTTTTCCGCATTTTCACCACGATATACTAGAGGTTCTGAAGTTAATCCATATTTGTTCAAATGTTCTTCTGATAATGTTGATTTAACCATTAAACAAAAACTGTTTGGTTTGTGCATTTGATACTTGACACTTTTTCTTGCTTCACAATTTTCATCTTCAACTGGAACAAGTGTTGATTCAAAGTCCGCATACACAACTAAAGGGATACGGTATTGATGATAAACCTTTTGAAATGTAACGAATGCTCTGTTTTCCGAAGGTAAATTAATCTTTGCTTCATAATTATTGTTACATAGTCTTTTGTGCTCTTGTAACCATTCTCTTCCGTGTAGTCCATCTCGTTTAAAATTGAAACATCTCTTGCAAATTAACTTTCTGTGTCGATCTTTAGAAAGCTGCTTATTAACAAGTGAGTCGAATTTCTTTATGTACACATAGTGAGACACATCTCCTCGCGTTAGTAGTAGTAAATCCGTATGATCTGGTAGCTCTTCTTTTGCAATACGTAAAGGATACACTTTGTTTGAACTATCTAATGCAAAAACATTGATAGACGTACCGGGATTTTTCTTCTCAAATTTTGATATATCTCCTAGTGATACAGGGTAAGTAATTCCTTGAAAATTGTACCTATGTCTTTGATTTTCATAGTGTTGGTTAGGTGTATCGAAATGATTTGGTACAAACTTAGATGTCATAGCATATCGAAAACATTCGTTATCTTGATTTTTCACATTAATACACGATCTTGTATCCTTGATTCTTTGTGGCAAAGGAATATAACTAGATCCCATTAATCCATAACCATGTTTGTGTACTTTTATATCTAATAATTCAATGCTTGTAAGACTCCATCCAGATCCTCTTCCTTCGTGTTCCTGAATTTTTGTTAATATTTCTTCTATACAGTTCTCTACTATTGAATCAATGTTTGAACTTTCCATGATGGTTCGGTTTTTTGTTATGAATCCTCTTGGTGATAATTCTTCTTGTACATTTATAAACATAGCTTCTAGTAGTAAACCAAATTTAAGAAAGTTCAATCTTTTCAATTCTTCTTTTAAAGTTTTACTTACGATTGGTTTTGCTTCTCTAATAAATTCTTCTAAGTTCAAGTTTTCATTTTGAATCTTATGATGCATTACTACTTTACCGGGTAAAGCAAATACTTGTAGATTCGGTAAAATAGTTGAAGATGTTGCTGATATTTCATCTTGTTCTTCTTGTTCTTCTTGTTCTTCTTGTTCTTCTTGTTTTTCTTCTGCGTTGTTGTGAATTAGTTCTTTATGACAGTCTAATAGAATTTCATCGTGAAACGATTCCGAACATTTAT
Organism: Neoaliturus tenellus; assembly: GCA_030545055.2. Classification (NCBI taxonomy): domain Eukaryota; kingdom Metazoa; phylum Arthropoda; class Insecta; order Hemiptera; family Cicadellidae; genus Neoaliturus; species Neoaliturus tenellus. The sequence continues at coordinate 238,014,067 of CM061531.1, forward strand.
CGCAATGATACATGTTGAGATGTTTACTCTTCGAAGTTTCGCAGAGAAATGAAATGGGCTCTCACAATCCTCCTTTTATAACGGTCCCCCTACCACTATTTCATCTTCTTCTTCTTCACTATCCAAGAAAATCAAACGTTTTCAACAAAATATTAACCTTCTACAAAATTGATTGTCCGTTCATTTTTTAATACCAGTTTTAATTTTCAATATTTTCCTTGTTTAACTATTATTTCTTTATATAACATTATTCACACTTTCTACTTCGAGCGTTTTGCTACTATCATCTCTTTATTCCATTTTAACAATCTGCATAAATACAAGTTCATTTGTCGCGCCGACTCACTATAAATCCAGCTTTCGTACAGTACACATCTCTACGACTAAATTACAACATGTATTTCAATATGAATTTTCCTTATACAAATACTATTTCAATAACTTTACAGCAAAACAAAATTCTAACTTCATAAACTTGATAGGAAGATATGCGAACTTTTAATTCAACCCCGGTTAATTTATGCGCAAATTTAGTTCGACCAACAATTGTTGAATTTCAGTTTTGAACTAACTTTTAATTTATGCGCAAATCTACTTCAAACCCTCACCCCACAAATTTGATAGGAAGAATTACATTAATTTGATACTTATTTCTACCGTTACACTAGCTCCATTCTCAAAAAGATATAAATAAAATGGTCCTGGATACTGTTCTTTTTCACGTCCTGCATGTTCCTTAATGAATTCGTAAGCCAATCTTTTTGAATATTCATTATGATACACTTCTCTTACATAAACAAGATTTTTTTCTTCCAGAAATTTCGCTTGAACTAATGGTATTTTGCTTACATCATCCTTGTCCATAAGAGGTAGCTTGTAGGTGAAAGTATTTGGAGGTAGTTTTTGCGGTTTATCAAGTAGAGAACAAAATTTTCTATAGAATTTCCGCTCAGTGCCTGTAATACTATTAAAAGACAAAGTGGTAAGCATCTTGACGGCACAAGGTGCAAGTACAGACTAGAAACCTGGAGGTTCATAGCCCGCCTTTTATGAGTTTTAAAAATGGGGAGGGGGAAGGAATAAGGATTGGGAAGGGATAAGGTGTAAGGTGGGGGAAGGGTAATTTGGTTATTAAACCACTTGCGCTGTAAAATAGCCGCCAACATCCACACCTTGTTCGTAGCACTCCTTCATTGTTTGAGCCCACTGCAGCATGCGGTCTCTATCATTTGGTGTTACAAGAAAAGAATTACAATCATCATACAATATAAAAGAGCCGATTCGTACGTAAGATCCTGAATCCAACCATTTATGAGCTTCAGACATGAATTTTTCTATTGTATCGAATGGGAATTGTGGATCAATTGCTATAACTTTCAGTTCTTCACTAATTTTAACGCTATAATAATCATCTTCATCATCATATTCAGTTTCACTGTCGTTATTTAAAGTGTCTTCAGGTTGTTCAAAAACATCAGAAATTTCGGAAGAACTGAAATTTTCACTAAGATGAGGAGGCATTTTTAAAGCAAGTAATATTGTAAAGAGCAGAGACGAAACAACAAGAGTGGCGTGTAGAAGCGGAATGAGGAGTGAACAACGCTTGCTCCGCTTTTATAACGGTATGCTAATGAGAGGGGTAACAGCTGGCCGTGTCCGATTATTGATCCGGGAGGTGGGTTGAAAGGAAGAAGAGGGGGTATCTATTTTAAATAATTTGCATAACTTTTGACTCAAATAAGATAACCAAATTCTTCTTTTACTAAAATGTTCGTCTTACATAGACGTTTTCAATGATGTATCGCTTGTCGTAATCGATCAAACCATTATCGAGATATAGCCATTTTAATTTTCAGGGGGGGGAGGGGGGGGAGGGGGGGGAGGGGGGGGAGGGGGGGGAGGGGGGGGAGGGGGGGGAGGGGGGGGGTTCCGCTTGAGTGAACACGGGGGGGGGTTCCGCTTGAATGAACACGGGGGGGGGGGTTCCGCTTGAATGAACACGGGGGGGGGGTTCCGCTTGAGTGAACACGGGAGGTTCCACTTGGGCGCTCATGCGGAACCGATCTTCTCACGAGATAGTCGTTATGTGATAATGAAGGCAAATGTTCATCGCGCCGCAACCACTAATTAACTCGCATTCGCGGTGTTCATATCTTTCCTACTCATTACATATACGTTTCCTACTTCATTATTTCAAGACTAATTAACTTGCAAAACAACTGTCTCTGTCTTTGAATGCTGATGAGATTTCATTAGGAACCATTCTTTGCACGCTATATGAAGCTACACCGGCAAACAATGCAAGTCGGAGAGGTCATATAACTGTACAACGGCCTCAGAAAAGTAGATCACGAGACTTAGAGTGTTAAAAATAATGGAGGAGAAACACAACGCTCTAGCTTGCACTTATACCAGTCGGGAGCATTTTTCAAGCGAAGAGTTTTCTTGACTGGAGTTGAAGCCGTAGTAGAAGTAGAAGTTGAACTTGTAATAGAAGAGCAGGCTGTAGTGGAAGTTGTAGTCGGCAGGGATGACATCGTGGTAGTTCTATTCGCAGTTCGCAGCGTAACGTCTGGAATCAGAATGAAATGTTAGCCGTGGTCGATGCGTCTTTTATAACGGTATGCTAATGAGAAGGGTTAACAACCGTTAAGTGGGGGAAGGTGGGAGGGAAGGAAAGAGAGGGGGTATTTATTTCAAATAATTCGCATAACTTTTGACTAAAATAAGATAACTAAATTCTTCTTTGACTAAAATGTTCGTCTTACATAGACCTTTTCAATGATGTATCGCTTGTCCTAATCCGTTAATCCATTATCGAGTTATAGGCATTTTAATTTTCCGGGGGGGGGGGTTCCGCTTGAGTGAACACAGGGGGGGGGGTTCCGCTTGAGTGAACACGGGGGGGGGGGTTCCGCTTGAGTGAACACGGGGGGGGGGGGTCGGTCATTGACCCTTCCGAAAGTGGGTCAAGGTCATTTAAGACTTATAAAGAACCAAGGTGATGGGAACAGTAGTAACTGTTCCCACCACCCTGTTTGCCTAACGGTTCCCACTCCCAACCCACTAGTTACGTTCTGCGAGGGACATCGACGCAATTTTGTTTGGTCCGTCCGCATCAAAGCGTAACGTCCCGGCCCGCATTAAAGCGTAACCACTAATTACAAGGGAAACTGGAACAGCTGATGCAGACACGCAACTCTAACACCCACCCAAGCTAATCCCACCCATCATATTCCTAAACAAAATTCAAAAACCTAGTCCGCTAGTGCGGATGTCCCACCCCTTCTAAGTGAAGTTCAACAGAACTTCTGAATTTACAGTTAATCTACCCCCTATCATCTAGCTGAAAGGCAAAACAACAACATTAATTATTAATACCAACACTTAAAACTAACAACACATCATTATTAAATATCAAATAATTCAACACAACCAAATACCATCATTATTCTTAAAATTAATACACCTTAACGCTAAACACAACTTATAACTAACATCGCAATGCGCAAATTAATTCTTAAATTAAGTGCAACTTACAACTAATATTAACACACACACACACATACCACATTGCATTAAAGAACGCAACGTAGTATAAGAAGTTCAAATATATATAGGCCTACTATATATTTGAACCTCTTACCGAGTCGCCAACGACTTTTCGCTATGAAAACTCGTTGACGACTGACGCGAAAATCGGGCTCGTATCGCTCCTCGGGTTTTCGAGTGGTGGGGGTACTTAATGCAGTGGTGGGGAAATTGTTTCACTCCAGTACGGTCTTCAATCCACTCCAGTTCGCAGCAGTATAAAAATGAAACGAAGGAGTGGGGGTGGCGCATGCGCAGCGACGTAAAATCCAAGGTTTGAGGTTAGAACTTTACGTGCACAGTAGAGCTAAATTGAGTAATACAGGACTCGGCGCATGCGCAATAGCGAGGAGTGATTCCGATCCGGAGAACTCGTTGCATTCGCAGCAGCGCTAAAGTGAGTAATACAGACTAGGCGCATTCACAGTAGCGCTAAAGTGAGTAATACATGACTAGGCGCCGTAGCGTGAAGTTGGCTCACTCCAGTACAAGTTATAGCAGCATAAAAATGAAACGAAGGAGTGGGAGCGGCGCATGCGCAGTGACGTAAAACCAAGGTTTGAGGTTAGAATTTTCCATGGTGGCTGCCATGTTTAATTCTGTTTCATTCAAACAATAGTAGTTCATGGCTGGCATGGGATGTGAAGTGTGGTAATTAGATGGGGTTAGCAACCGGTCGTGACCGGCCATTGACCGGTCATCGACCCGGCGGGGTTCCGCTTGAGTGACCACCGGGGGGGGGGGGGGATTTTAATCTCCATTTTTTATGAGGGGGGGGGGTTCCGCTTGATTAGTCACCGGGGGGGGGGGTTCCGCTTGATTAGTCACCGGGGGGGGGGGGGGGTTCCGCTTGAGTGAACACGGGAGGTTCCACTTGGGCGCTCATGCGGAACCGATCTTCTCACGCGATAACCGTTATAAAAGAAGATTGTTCATCGCACCGCGACCATTAATTAACTCGCATTTGTGTTGTTCGCATCCTTCCTACTCATTACATATACGTTTCGCCAACTTCATTATACAAGTCTAATTGCTACTAACCTGGAGTTTCATTTACATTAGCACATGTCGTCCTGTTTGAATCACCTTCGCGTGCTCGACGTTATATCTCATTCATCTGTCTTGTTCTGACTTCTACACATCTGATATACTTCTTGTGATGGATACGCAATGTTTGAAATTGAAACTTTTGCGGACACAACATATATTACGAAGTAATTCCAAACCTTCTGTTTCAAAGATTAAAACTAATTTAACAAAAGTAAGGAAGAAATTAAGTTTTAACCCTTTATACTCTGCTAGAACTTTGCAAGTTAGCGTTGACGATGGTGTTATTCACAACATTTTGCGTTCGATGTTACGTTTCCACAACTTCGAACTTGTTACACCTATCGACTGTGTTCAGCAGGTTTTCATATTTTACCCCCACCCTTCTTTATATAAGCGCGCTCACGACAGTTCCTGTTTCATTCTCCTGTACACTCTTCAGCTAACATGAACTAACTTTTAATTTATGCGAAGTTTTAATTCAACCCCGACATACTTTCCGTACCCCACATTATCAAGTTGAATTTCAGTTTTGTACCAACTTATAATTTATGCGCAATTTTAGTTCAACCGAGCGCCATCTCCACTCCCCCCATTGATTAATTCACCATCCGACAGGCCGGAAGCTCTAGACCCCCCATTAACTGACATCTACAGTCACGCATATATTTCGACGCGTCATGTTTCATTCTTCATTCTCGTTCTATCCGCGGAACTTAACACTTCTATCTACCTTCTCTCTCTCTCTCTTGTTATGACTGCGCTATGTTTGAACTGACTTTTATTTTCGTTCAACTATTAGAGTTTTTATTAACACCGTCGAATTACAATTTTGAACTAATTTTTAATTTATGCGAAGTTTTACTTCAACCCCGGTTAATTTATGCGCAAATTTAGTTCAACTCCCAGTTGTTGAATTTCAGTTTTGAACTTACTTTTAATTTATGCGCAAATTTAGTTCAACTCCCAATCGTTGAATTTCAGTTTTGAACCAACTTTTAATTTATGCGCGAATTTAGTTCAACCCCCCAGTTGTTGAATTTCAGTTTTGAACTAACCAATATTTTATGCGAAGTTTTAATTCAACCCCGGTTGATTTATGCGCAAATTTAGTTCAACCACCAATTGTTGAATTTCAGTTTTGAACCAACTTTTAATTTATGCGCAAATCTACTTCAAACCCTCACCCCACCTCCCCCAACCTCATTTAATATTCAACCGGAAGACACCTGCCCCGGAACATGGCTTCCGGCGGCACGTGGCCGGTTTTGAAAGTGGCTTTTTCTATCTACTTATATATCTTCCTAGAAACCCAACCGTTCTCCCAAACCTAAGTGTGGAAATTAATTATTAAATTCAACTGCCATCGCGTGTGCTGAACAAGCGTTATTATAAAATGTTAACAATCAGTTTGCAATCGATCTAAAATATTTAACAACAGAGTCATTGTAGTAAAATACCGCTTCGTCCAATCTTTATCTGGCCAACACATTCAATATTATTATTAATTGTTATTGTTATTATTATTGTTGTTTCCTTTTAACTAAAACATGTATTTTCATACATTTTCAAAGATAATTATTTTATACAACACTAGCTGTGTACCCGTTCTTCGCACGGGGTGTGTGTACAGTTTATTAAACTAATGATATTAGTGATTTCACAAATTCAATATATAACCTTCAGTTGGTTCATTCTAACGTATCTAGATATCAAGTTTTATGCTTAATAGCTACCAGGTACATCCGTCAAAATCTTGTTAAATCCATTTCTCATTTAGTCTAAAAGTTATTTCTATTAATGATTTTGTTGCAGTTTGATTAAACATTTATATTCGTGTGGGGATTTCCTTTATAGTTCTATGAGTATAAATCGTCTCATAGACGATTTAAGAAAACTCAGACTTGTAAAAAATATTATAGCTTCTTATGAAATCTAATATTGATAATCCTTGATATTGGTAAGCTGGATGTGACGATAGCTATGACAAATCCAATGTATTCCACCCCTGCATCTTGTTCTACCCATGAAAGATATGTACAGACATGTACAATATTAAATCTAAATTCAAAATTAGTTAAAATTTTAATTCCCAAACCAAGTAAAACCATGCAACATTTGTCAGTAACGTATAGGCACCGCACCGCAGTGTAGATATTAGGTTTACTTAATTCAATTTTTTTGTCTTTAGACTTTACCTTTTTACCTAAAACCTCTTGTGTTGCCTATGGATACAAAACTGAATAAATAGAGACATCCCATGTTAAAAGTTATGTCGAAAAACGGAGAAAAATTAAGCATTGATGGTGGGATAACTTTTCCTTATTGCCACGGGAAGCGCTCTTTTTACCTTCTAATGTCAAAATAAGTATATTTGTTTGTTTACACAAAATAAAAAACAATAACAAACTTCTGCAAATATGTTCTTAAACCATCTGATTCCATTCAACCAATCAGCATGATCCTTAAATGAAAAATTACAGTGGTACTATGAGTATTATGAGTATTTTTTTAGCGACTTTCTCACTTCTTCATAAGAACCCTACTCATTAAGTTCTTACACATTAATATTGCCCCGTCTATACCCGAACTACTTGAAAGATTGAGCAATTTATAAACCTCATTGGTGTTAACTACATATTGTGTTTGATGAAATACACCTCTTTTTGTCAGAACGTGCAATGAAAGCTAAATTGGGAACTAAAATTATTTTTTAATGATAATAAGAAACATTTTAAGATTTAAGGGTCAAAACTCGTTTTGTAATAATTTCCATAAATTATTTTAATATTCATATTTAGAACCAAGAATTAGTTGACTTTATTTACTGTATTTAGTCCAGTGAAAAAGTTAAAGGGTTATATGTGAAAGAGTCTGTATTTAAAATTTTACGTGTTGCCATCTGTGGTAATAATGACAAACTGTCTAATCCAGCTGATTAAAGAGCATAGATAAAAAGGTAGAATTAAATATTCCCATAAGATTAACATTGAATATTTCTTTTACTATAAGGCAGAGCCTTTTTGACGAACGATGCCTTAGAGCAGCTAAAATCGTTCTAATTGCAACATTTAACAATAGTAAAAATTGTCATATCATTTACTAAAGCCCTTGTCGTGTGAAAAGAGATTAAAGATTGGTATTTTAGCACAACTTGGCTACTTTGACATACTATGGGGCAAAGCCCTAAGGTCGCTAAGTCAATTAAAGTTGTAATGAACCTTCACACCACTCTCGTCTATGACATGAAAAAAATTTAGACCCTTAGGTAAAGTCGTTATCCAGTGAAAAGAGGACAAAATAGGACCCATGAGCGTTACAGACAGAATGACAGAGAGAGAGACAGACAGACAGAGGGAAAGAAATTTAGATGACACCGATTTTGGATTCTGCGATGCATAAAAAGTAAAAATAACCAAAAATTTCAAAATTCTAAGCAACGTACAGACAAAACTCTAATTTTATTAATATAGATCATAGTATTTTATTAATGTTGTACAATTTATGTAAAACTACAATTTTTTATGTATATTGAAGAGCACTTATACTTTTCTGTTGTATAATATTGTACAAGTGTTATTTGGCAAAATAAAGATTATTATTTATTTATTATTATTATTATTATTAATGTCATAGGATCATACCCAAAATAATATGCCCACTGGTACGGTAAAATACTACAGCATACTATATCGTTACTAGTAGCTACTTTGGAACATTTTTAAAGTATTGTATTTGATATAGCAAGGTTTTGTTCATTGTCCAAAAGGGTTTCGTGTTTTTGTTCTGGATTTTTTTTAGTAGGCCTAAAATGTGACTGTCCCTAGCCTAAGATCCTTCTAATGTGACTCGGCGCCTTTCCTTTTAGACTTCAGACAAAGAAATGCTGTTTCAAGGGTTTCTAAATAACCTGGCTGCATCGATACTTATAATCTCTTCGTAGGCAGCGCAGGTTTTTGTTGAGTAGGCCTATATTTTGTCGGTGAGTCAACGGAACGACAAGGCTTCGCTCGTTTATCTCCAAGTTTTTATCAACTTTCTGACGATTTACTCAGCTATGAATGATTCATTGGACGGACAAAGCTTTGTTCACGGTTAACTCGGCGGACTTTATTGTCGGGACTGTTAAACAATGGTGAACTGGGGAATAACTAGGTAGTTGTTTGAAATCACAATGCTAAAAAAATTTTTTTATTAAAAAACGACATAAAGGCAATCGTATGTATTTCGTTTTTCTGACATTGCACAGGGATAAATTTCGGTACATGCTTAACTTACAGTTAGCTTAAAGGCTACTTTGTAAAACTTTTATTTGATTTTAGTTTTGTTTATTTCTACTAATTCAGGATATGGTAACCAATCAAACTACAGTAGGCCTACTTATTTTTTGTGATCATTGAATGTGCCTCTATGAAATATGGTAATGGACATAAATATCGGTAACAAGCCTTAAATTAAATTAAATATTTCTTTTATAGTTCTTAGACGAACAAATATCATATTAAATTGTAATTTAAGTAGTTAAATTATTAAAAACCTACTTTGTCAAACCATCTGATAAATAGGTTAAATAATTCTGCCATAAAATAATTCTAACGTATTCATTATCATCACAAATGGTTATTATCCTAGCAGTTACCCGGCGCGCGTTGCTGCGCTCAAATTAAGTTGTTTACATAAGTCAAGCTATTTTAATATAAGAAAAAAGTTAAGTTTTAAGTTTTTTTTAATATAACAAAAAAGTCAATGGAATAGAAAGTAAGTATATTAATATTATTGTCAGGCCAAAGGATAAACTGGCATTTTGCATAGGCTATTTAAACCCAGAATAGTCAAAGTTTGCCTTGTATCTTATCGATCGTAATTGTAATTGCAAATACAAGAGCACCTATAAGCAAAGAGGCACGTCCAAGTAAAATTTCAACCCTGGTGGCCCTAAAATAATTTAAAGTCCAGTGGGGCGGAGTACTAAAGAGCTTAAAAATTATATTTGCAAAACCGTTTCCTAGTGAGTAGCTATAAACAAAAAGAATCGTCCATCAAATTTCAACCCCGGTGGCCCTAAAGTAATTTTAAAGTCCAGTGGGGCGGAGCCCTAAAGATCTTAAAAAAAACCTTTTGCAAAACTGTTTCCTAGTCAGTACCTATGAGCAAACAGAATCGTCCATGTAAATTTTCAACCCCGGAGGTCCTAAAGTAATTTTGAAGCCCAGTGGGGCGGAGCCCTGGATTACTTAAAAACTATATTTTCAAAACCGTTTCTTAGTAAACACCTATGAGTAAAGAGAATTGACTGCCAAATTTCAAACCCGGTGGCCCTAAAGTAATTGAAGCCCAGTGGGGCGGAGCCCTAAAGATCTTCAAAAGCTATATTTGCAAAACCGTTTCTTGGTGAGTACCTATGAGCAAAGAGGCACGTCCATGTTAAATTTCAACCCTGGTGGCCCTAAAGTAATTTTGAAGTTCAGTGGGGCAGAGCCCTAAAAAGCTTCAAAAACTATATTTGCAAAATCGTATCTTGGTGAGTACCTATGAGCAAAGAGGCACGTCCATGTTAAATTTCAACCCTGGTGGCCCTAAAGTAATTTTGAAGTCCAGTGGGGCGGAGCCCTAAAGATCTTTAAAAAAAACCTTTTGCAAAACTGTTTCCTAGTCAGTACCTATGAGCAAAGAGAATCGTCCATGTAAATTTTCAACCCCGGAGGTCCTAAAGTAATTTTGAAGCCCAGTGGGGTGGAGCCCTAAAGAGCTTCAAAAAATATATTTGCAAAACCATTTCCTAGTGAGTACATATGAGTAAAGAGAATCGCCCATCAAATTTCAACCCCGGTGGCCGTAAAGTAATTTTGAAGTCCAGTGGGGTGGAGCCCTAAAGAGCTTAAACAACTATATTTGCTAACCCGTTTCCTAGTGAGTATCTATGAGCAAAGAGAATCGTCCCTGTCAAATTTCAGCTCCGTAGGTCCTAAAGTAGTATTGATGTCCAGTGGGCAGAGCCCTAAAGTTCTTAAAAAACTATATTTGCAAAACCGTTTCTTAGTGAGCACCTATGAACAAAGAGAATCGTCCATGTCAAATTTCACCACCTGTAAGCTTTTAGTGTAATTGTGAGCTTCCGTAGGGCGGAGCCCTTAAGACAACACAAACATCAACATTATACCTTACACCTGGTTACTTTTATGATTATAAGCATCTGCTTGAATGAAACCTTCAAATTTTTTTTATTACTGTAGTTAATTTTGTAAACACTAAATTTCTAAAACCTGACACTGCACCCTTGTATGCCTTCTGGCTCAGAGCCCTTTGGACAGATTTTCACTAAACTTCACACAAACCATTATCGAATAATGCCTGAAAGTTTCATTACAATCTGTTCAGCGGTTTCGGATTCTATAGGCAACAAACATATATATAAATATATATACATACCTCTTCTTTTATAGATATAGATTGTAATTTAACAGCTGATTACCTTAAGATGAATTAAAAGCCAGATATTAAACAAAAATAGATATCTGACACTTCATAATCAACATTCACATAGCCTACTGTAGGTGAGTTTCACTCATACAGAATCATAAAATGAGCAATTTGCGAACGGGCCACCTCGTACCTACATAATATAGGCACCAATTATGTTTTACAGTATTAAGAAATTATCAACTTTATTTTAAAATTCTTCTTCTTACGATTTTCCTATAATTTAAACAAACATTTCAGATCAACAAACAGAAAATGGGTATACAATTTATAGGCCTACTTAGGGGTACGTGAAATGCATGAAAATAGTCTAATGAGAGTTGATGCATTGTTGCCAAATTTATTCAGAAACACATTTTTATACTGTATTACTCATGGTAGACGTAACTACAAATGACAACATTGCAGGGTGAGGGGGTAGGCCTACACTGCTGTTAAATTTTCCATCGGACTATTTCGTTCATTTTATAGTGCAGCGCAATGCGCCGCATTTTATATAATCATTTTGGGTTGACATAGGTAGTTTTTTAAATCGTGATCCTCCTCGAGAATTTTGGGGTGGGGGAGAAATTTAAACTTTCTTAACAAAAAATTTTAACTTGTGACCAACATGTTCGAATACCAGATTTCCTTAAATAACGTTTTTAATAACTTATAATGTCTTACAAAGATTCATGGTCAGCTGTTATATTTTTAAGCTAAACCGATGCCTTGTTAAAAAGTACATAGTCCTAAAGTAGACTGATTAAAAAGCAACACTGTTTCCAATAATAAACAGAAAGGTAGGGGTCAAGATAAGCAACACTCTCTTTGGACCAGGAGTTCGTTTGCACCTACTACATCACCATTTACTAATACTGGTAATTATAATGATGATGTCATAGGTACTAAAGAACACCTGATACATAGAGGGCATTGCATGTTTTAAATATTTATGATTTACGACCAATGAATGATGCGACCACCATTTCATAGTGTGTTTCCGTGTTTGACAGTTTTATCTGCCTTTTCCAATGCCAAGAGCAAGAACATAGCTTTTAAATCGTCTAGTTTTTGCGATGTCTAGAAAGTTGGAAACCTCTCAGAAAACTGGAAAAAGTCGCGAGACGGTTGCACCCGCTAATCGGCGCGGAGTCCCGGATGGCTTATTGCTTCCGGTTGGTTTTCGCGACCGGAATTAGCGGTGCGGATTTCACGTTCCGTCCGTGCCAGTGCCAGTGCTGTTGCTGTACATCTGATGGGAGTTATGGGGTAGGACTAGGCGATGGACAGAGAGGTATTCAGGCCGCCGACTCATCACTTGCTCTTCTAATGCGCTGATGTTGATGGTTGATCAACATGCGGTGATGTGATGCGGTCAACATGCGGTTGCGGTGATGTGCACAACAATTATACGTGGAATGTTTCCGTTGAAACGACTCTCGGTAGTGTGACAATATTTGAACAAAATTATTTCGCCAAACTGTTGATTAAAAGTACACGAAGATTGGAAGATAGAAGATTCAAAATAACGACCCCTCACGCATACTCAAGTTTGTTTTATGGGTTTCAGTAATCGAAAATACCCAAGTAAAAGCAATTGTACTTAAATTGTATGAATCTTAAATCACAGGGAGAAATTAGAATAAAGAATTTAATTCATAGTTATAATTTTCACTGAATATCCTAACAATATTTTAGCATTAATTGATTTCAGGAAATTGTAGCTTTGGTTACACTGTATACGTTATACTAGTCGCTGCCATTGACGATGCGAAAATACAAAACGTCATTACACTTCAATTCTCAACAAAAGACATGGGCCTAAATTTGCACGTTATGAAAAAAATCAATTTGTAAATAGATGTTTGTGCGTTTGACACGGTTGGAAACCTCATCAAAAGGGAAAGTTTTTGATAGGAAAATAATCCATAATAAATACGCTGAGCAGCACAATACATAATAATCTGCGATCGACCGTAACTGGGTCGGATAGTCGAGTGACACCCGGCCGGTAAGATGACGGACGCCGTGGTCGGATATCGGACACGATGATCGGTCCGGATAAACGATGGTGCGTTGATGATCCATCAATCGTGGAGCGTTTACCGGCGACAGGCGAGAACACCGGAGAGTCGGGGCGTGGCGGCGGCGCGGCGGTCACGAGAGAGCACGGCCACGGCCTAGAAACACCGGCACGACAACAATGCCGGGGTCGGTCGTCCAGATGAAAACTGTCTATGGCAGAGGAAATGGAAAAGGCAATAAGTCTGTTAGCTCAAGTAACTTAACTGCGCTTTTAGTTCGCCTTCAGTGGACAATAATCATCAGCTCGCCATAGAAAAGCGCGATACTATGGCATTTGGTATTTTATGTGTCAGTGCGTGGTTAACCGACAAACAGTTTAATTTTGCTATTGGTTAATTGTTGCTTTTTGGTTTCACTTGCATAAATTCAAGAAAAATGCATGAACTAAAAAATACGTTTAAAAAAATACATAACATGATTTTTTAACTAGCTTATTCTTGCCCCGTTTACATGCTCCAATATATCGGTGCGATCTGATTGCACCAACATATCGTTGCGATAAATTGGAGATTGAAGCCCCGTTTACACGACATATCGGTGCGATGTGATTGGTACCAACCATATCGTAGCGATAAATTGGAGATTGATTTTCCGTTTACAACTACAGAACTGATCGCATCGATTAAGTTGGAGCGCTGTTTACACGTTCCAACCTGCCGCTCCAACCTTACGATATCGTTGTCAATCTAGCCAGAAAAATGAAATTTTCATTTTTCGTCCAACCGCGATATATCGCTACAATCTACCGTTTACACGCTCCGATTATCGCTACAATATGGTTGGTACCGATCACATCGCACCGATATATTGGAGCGTGTAAACCATATTGAAGCTGCTGGACAAACCAAACTGAATTAAATCTATTGTATTGTGACCTTTACTGTGTCACCGGACTGGTGGTGTACAGTTGCCCATTTTCACCGATATTCCGGCTACCAAACGTACCAAAAAAATACCGGTCTACTACGACGAAATTCGTGTGCCAAAGCATAAAAAAGCTTGAAAATGATACAAAAGATTAAATGTTTAACATAATGTTTAGCAGAAAACAAAATAAAAATATTACAATATATTTCTTAACTGTGTTAAGCTGAATTTCATCGATTGTCTAGAACATAGTGTAAATGTAAGTCAATTTTTTTTGTCACCCTGTTAAGACCATGCCTCTCAACCAAATTATATGTTATTATCCTATACTCTTATACGAGCAATGTTTGCTTGTTTGCTTGTTTGCTTGCTTGCACAATTATCTCAAAAACGGCTCCGACGATTTCCTTCAAATTTTGGAATAAACTTAGTTTTACCTTAAAAATACGATTGAGATGGGTCTCGCCCCCAGGGAAAATCTAATTTTGCTAAAAATTAAAGTTTAAAATTACAAAATTTTAACATTGGGCTTATGGGTTGCCATGTTGGCAACGAATTAACAACATATAAACAAGAAGTACATTCAGAACTTCAAAAAGAAATGTAACAGCTGTTTATGTACTGCATATTAAATGTCAATAAAGTTTATTCTGATATTTAAATTTACTAATATTTCACCGAGCAACGCTCGGTCCTCCTGGTACTTATTTTACAATATGTAATGCAGACGTGGCCATAACTTGTTTATTCATAAAAAATTCTGTTAATTTTTTTTATCCACAGTATTTGAGGTTTATAATATTTCCTGTTTTATTTATTTATTTTTTTTTTAATCATGTAGTGGCGTTTGATGTAATTGGTAGACTACAACAATCCGAGTACGCCTAAGGGCGTTTAAATCTCAGGGCAAATGCCCAGGGCATTTGCCCAAATAACCGCCCAAAATCCATAAGCGCCGGGCGTTTATCCAGTTAAAGGCTAATATACCTAATTAATGGAAATTAAATTGAACACTACTCTTCTAATCAACTTTTTAAACCTCTAACATTAGGTATTTACATAATGGCCTATATTAAAAAAAAATAATTACTTGTATAATTTTAATTATATTGATAGGAAGTCAGTACTAGAGAGTCAACACTTTTCTTTTGTCAACAAGAGGAAATAATTTAGATTAAAAATAACTTCATAGGTTTATTTTTATTTAAAATATCTGGCTAATGTAATAGAATTAATTTACATTTGATTATTACACACAATGAATCAGTCTTAACGTAAATAATTATGGGCATAATGAAAACTTCAGTTGATCAAACAAAATTCCCTAAACTAATGACTCTTCAGATACAGAAGCATCTTCATCACTTTTTCCAAGGATAGTATAAGTATAAACATAAATACAATACTGGTCTCTTCTTAGCAAACCTAATAATTGTAATAGGGCCTATAATATATGTTTTGGTAGTCATGTACAGTTAGTTCAGTTGAAGTAAGTATAAAAGCATTTTAAGGACGAATATCATTTGAATGAATGAATAATTAATCAATTTCAGTGAAGCCACCAAAATAAATATTGGCTAATTTTTAAACTGTTGTTGTTTTTAAATACAGTAACAAGCCTCTTTACCATTAAAGGTTGAGCAGTTTACCTAAGCTTTAGGCTACTAAGATTTACATATGCCACCATAAGCCTACATCATATCATTTTATAATTTAATAATCATGTTCAGCTTCAAAATATATATATCCAGAATCAGAACTATACATTAAACTTAGGCCTACGCCATCACTAGCAAATGATGCTTTAAATTTATTAATGTTACTTATAAAATAATTTTGGGTACATCCGGTACGGGATGATATAGTTAGGCCATGGTTTTGCAAAACTCATACTGCCAGTTTCCATTCATTAGCTGATTGCATTAAATTAAAGTAACATAAATTTCATTTTTTACAATCATTTCTATTGCTAATCTTTTTCCAAGACTGCCCTTTTGTAAAATTAATTACAACACATCCTAATAACATGGTACATATGATTTACCGGCCAATCTCAAAATAGGACAATTTCAGTCATTAGTAGGCTAAATTATTAGTTTAAAATGAAATTTTTTGTCATATTATAAGATTAAATAAAATTAGTATATTTTGATAAATAGCCCTAACTCCCAGTAGACCTTGTGAATATATAGGCTATATATATATGATAAAAATAATTTTATAGGTGCCTTTTTATGTTAGGAAATTTACATTGTGGTTAAAAAGCACTTGTTTTACTAACAAAACCTTAATACTTAACTTTAAATTTAATTAATTAGACATTATAAATTTATCTTATGCACATATTTATGAATTACAGAGTAGAAACCTGCTTAATCAGTAAATAAGATTTTATTTAACAATTTAGAAAAATAATTATTTAAAATACCACACTGAAAATATTACAGGTTTTTTTTGTATTGCGCCTTAAACATTTTATAAACGCCCAGTTTTTGGGCGCTTAAAATCGCTTTGGGCAAATGCCCGGACAAATGCCCATTTATAAACCACCCGCCCACTGGGCATTTGCCCGGCCCACATCACTACGCCTACCATATTGCATCAAGGATACTCCATACTCGGACCCCCAACAGTATACTGGTAATCGCAGGCATAAGCAATTGAGTTAATATTCAAAATAGTCTCCGTTTACGAAAGATTTAATTTGCTACTTGCTTTTGAATAATATTATTGTTTAATATTTTTAAAGTATTTCCTCTCATCGGAACGTTGAAAATTGATCTTGATTACTGATTAGGCCTATTTAGGCTGTTACTTTGAACGAAACAAGGAAACGAACCCCTAGCAAAAACCACTTGTACCAAAAACAAGTTTCTGAAATCTAATTTTTCTAAGTTAGCCAGGACTAAAGATGTATTTAAATAAATTCCGTTTTTTTTTCAAATGAATATCAAACAATAGACCACTTATGCTAGGACTATTTAAATAAAAGTTTTGACTCCCTTCCTAATCCAATAATAATATTTATTCGTAGAGTCTGCCCTATTTAATTGTTCAAAAGGCGGTGTTTTGAAATATCTGATTTTTAAATGGACAGTTAGGAGCACGATTTTTAATTGTAGTTCCTCTGGTATAGGCCTATATTTAGATTTTTATGTAAATCGCGGGTAATTTACTTTTGACCATACAATGTACTTTTGACGCTGTACAAAATTTGAAACAGCGGTCATTTTTAATGAAACCAATTAAGAAAAAAATAGTATTTTATTTTTAGAGAGCCAAGCAATTTATTGAATTAAAAGTTAAATCTGTTTGCGCATAAAGGCGCACACAGATGTATGTAACAATGAATGAAGAAGAAAAACCCACATTGTCTCTATAGGTTCTAAATTGACTATTTAAATCGGCAATTTATGAAACATCCAAGCCGGGACTTTTAATAATAAACAAGTTATGCGTTGTCGGTATTGTAAAATGCCAAGATATAATTTGGTTGAGAAACATAACAAATGAACGAAATCGTTCTTACCTGCATTCACACTATTTAACGGTAACCCCTAAGCTTCAGGCGGATTCATTTAAAATTAAAATAATGAAACATTCTTCCCGTTTTATTTGCTGCTTTACGACCTCAGTTTTCAAATTATAATATATTAGTTTTTAATGTTTAATATATTAGTTACCATGGAAATAAAAATAACATTTTTATATGCATAGGAATTAACACATCTGAACCATTTGATAGATCTTGCATAACACTACTAAATAGTTGTCTATATTCTTTGTAATGTGCTGTGTTCATGTAGCTCTATAAACTGTGTCCAACAGTAATGAAGTACACAATGATCTGAGATCTTATGCTGTACCCATACAATAGAACAAAAACTAGTAATTATAGTGTGACGACTACTTAACCGTTTTTAAAACAGAAACCGCCCACCTTCTGGTGTTTAGGACTGTAGAAAGTAGCATGGTCCAACCTCACGGTATGTTGTGGCGAAAAGGTCAATCCGTGCAATTACTTGCATTTAATACGATTTGGAAATGTCATGTCGCGGCAAATTACCGAATGCCACTCCTAATATTAAATAAACCCGTTAAATTAACCTTTTCGAAACTCTATGGCAGTCGAAAATATTTTCTTATACTCGTAGCTGGACTTGCTGGTTGATTTTGTACAAACATATGTCCTAAATTTATTTGGATTTTGCAAATTGTCTTGATACCAATACAGTATTGTAAGTTATATCGCTACCTGATAAATGCTGAAGTACGTATGCTTTCATCAGATTAAAATTTCTTAGGCCTATACATCGATTTTAAACGAATTTTGATTTTGTAATATGACTAACTCAAAACAAAAAGTTGTAATGGCCCCTTACTTAAAACTTTTCCCCTGTACAGAAAATCTTTATATTTTTAGGCCAGCATGTCTAGTTTCCTCCTTTTTTTCTTAGCTCGTGTGCATCGTAGGAGAAATTCGAGTATAGATTTAGAAAGGTCCTGTAGATGAGCAGAATCCCATTCTAATTAACATCGTACTCCAGGGCTACGCCCCACACGATTTCAAGGAAGGATAATTTATTGAATCATTAGACAACTGTTGTAAAAACAACTGCAAGAAAAACAGGAACAACATACAACATAATAACACTTATATAGTATATTTCGTCACTAGTCCGGAAAGTGGTCGTTATCGGTGCAAGATCGAGTTTCAAGTACGAGGCGAAGCCGAGTACTTGAATTCGATCGAGCACCGATATACCACTTTCGGATGAGTTACGAACAGTACTTTTCATCATACCACCTTTAATAAATATATATTTTGGATAAAAATTAATAAATTTTAACCTATATACCCCCCTCTTACGTTGTTATTTGTTTATCTCACAGTATCTAATCTTGTATTTGAACTATCTACAACTAAACAATCAGCTGTTTGACATTTATATTGGAGTCAACGAGGTTTAAGTTACTGTAAGCAGCGCTAGTGGTGTCAAACATTGGAAGTTTTTTTCCGGCCTAGTCCCGAAAACCACTGTTTCGAGGACTAGTCCCGAAAACTTTGTTTACCAACACGTTTATCCAACCCACCGGGAATCAACTAGTTTCGATCACAGCTGACCGTTCCGAAAACAACGTTTATCGCAATGGTATGATGAAAAAATGTTTTTAATCTTCTTGGGTTCAGATAAACCGAAATTTCGATCAGAGAGCGATATTTGTTAATTTCAGTTTGAGTTTCGCCTTGTTGGATAATGTATTTCTGAGCAGCACCGGCACGGCGTGCACTGTGGTGAGATGCTGTTGGAACGGCGACGTCGTCGCTGCACTGTACCGTAGCCAGGAGGCTGTGAGTGTGACTGCAACGGCCCACTGACTACAGCATCGCCTTACGAGGCACTGCGCGAGTGTGTACGTGTACACACTGCTATAGAGTGTCCATGTACTGTACTATTGTTATATCAAAATGACATTGACGCCTGTAGACATGCGGGTGTGATGGTGATTTCTTTCCCAAAGAAACTTTTTATACATGATAAAAGTCCCGAAGGAAATCTCTGAATTGGTGTGATGACTGGGAAAACTCGGTTGTAGGATTGCAAAAGTAATGCATATATTTTTGTTGTTGTTGAAATCAATAGAAGTAAATTACAACTTCTCAAAAAAGTTTCATTATGTAGGCTATTTGATTTTTTAGCTAAGACTCCGAATTCTTTGGTACCTAGTGCGTTGAAGGAAATCCGAATTCGTTTGCCTCAGCATTCAGTGATTGTTACCTTTTCATTTAGTCTTACACAGACTCTTGGTTGAAAAACTAAACTAAACCTTTAGTTCACTACAATACAAACTGCGAATCAACGTCCGTGCAAGACGCTTTACTATAGTTACAAAATCTAAGTACACCTGTTGTACTTAGTCAAGCCAAATTGTATTAGTTTTGTTTTAAAGCAAACATTTTAAGTGTCCCCTGAATATGCGACAGATTTTTAAAACCAAAAAGTTTTCATAGGAAAACGTCTTGCAGTGGCATTGCCGAGCTGAGCAAGCCAGGGCGCTAGCGGCAAATCTCGTTGAATAATGCATGCAGTAATGGTTACATGATCGCGGCCGTGGAAGCGTCAGTTTTACCAATTACTGCCGCCCCGCATAATGATCGTGGGAACGCCAATTACTATTTGTTAACATGTTATAAATCTCACAAAAACGCTTCCTCCTCTCTCGGCAATTACAGGGCGAGCTTCTGGTAGATGGTGCTTCCCACATCCGCGTTGAAGGCGGCGATTATAACGGCGACTGTTCTAGTTTGGGTGTACGTACTGTATAGGATATGTGTACGAAACGACGTGCCAGTGGTGTGAGAATGGGATATACGGTTACCACATTTGGAGACTATCAAAACGGGATGCATACATGCAACTGGGGAGGGGCTGTGCAGTACTACAGAAAAATACGAAGTTTCATAGAGAATTTTTTTAAATTACTATAGACTAGACGCAAAGTTGGAACAATGTCGTCAAATTAACCACAACCAATAATTCGAAACTTTTTAAACACATTACGTATTATTATCAAAATTATCTCCAAAGAAGATTTGACCGTTTGATTTGTCGGCGCGGTTAAACACATACGTCATGGTTGATTACCAGTACACACGGCAGACAGCATGTATTTAACCTTTATTATTCGTCTACGTGATCCGGAAAACAACTCAACATGAACATACGTCACTACTAAGTTAAGTAGTCCAATTAAAATGAAAGAGAGTGGATCGTGTTTTTGGAGAACTAGCACTTAGGCCTATTAGTTATATTACTTCTCTATTCACTGAACAAATTACAGTGTAAAATAATTTTGCACGTGAGCTGACGTCACGAAGGTGAGGTGGAAACCGTACCAGAACCAACAGATTGCAGTAGGCCAAATTGGATGAGAGCTGTAGTAGCTTCGGCGCGGCGGTGGCGAGGGGCTTCACACTGTATAGTGTGGCGTGTAGAGTGGTCGCGGTGTCAGCGATACTGCAGGGTCTCCCGTTACACTTTACCCACAATGTACCCGCACCCGCACCGGAACCCGCCCACGGCGCCGGCTCCCGCCATACGCACCAGGATGGGAGTCTTCGAGAACCCCTCGACCGTCAGAGGTAGTGGAGACACGGAGTAACGCTCCGTTTTGTGGATCATAATAAAAAAATTGCTTGTGTATACCTAATTTTTGCCATAAATAAGGTTAGACATTTATTTTTTACAGTTTACTTTTTAAAGTAGTATGGAAGGTACTGTCCCAAAAAATTTGACATTAGACGATGAAGGAATCTAAATTAAGGTAACATGAAATGAGATGTAAATATTGAACACACATAGCCTTATCAAAATTCAAACGGATTTCTGGAAAAAATTATGTACCTTAAGTCATGTAAATAGATATGTGCCCGTAACCCTCTCAGTATAGATAGATAGATAGATGGATAGATAGATAGATAGATACCTTTCATTAAAAGCGTTTGTAGTACTTTCAACACGATGAAATTGGCATAGATATAAAAAAAATGTCACCCGGGTCCACTCAGTTCTCATTACATAAAGAAACAATAAAAAAAAGAAAAATAAATATAGATTCAGATGTATTCCATACTAGAGTATCCATTTCCCCATGTATCCATTTTTAAGTACAGCCAATGCGTAGTGGATAGGCCTACGTTAATTAAGGTACGATAGTTTTTAACCGCCTTTTAGTAGCTCACATTTAGTAACATAAAATTCAAAAGTTCTTTATTCTCCTAAACTTCCTAGTAATTTCCAAGCAATAAAATTTAAATAATTTTAACGGCAAAAAGTTAGCTTGTAAGATATTACGACTCTTTAGAGAAGTTTGACTAAAAATTAATGGGCAACAAAATCTGTGAGTATTTAATATTCAGAATCTTTTGTTATTTAGTCTCTTGGAAATGCCATATTAATTAGGAACTCGTTATTCCCTAACCTATTTGATATATTACATTTTCTTAATATCATTAAGATACCATTTCCCGCTGTCCCAATAAAATGTCATAAATATTTGTATTAGAGCACATGTTCAATGAATAACAAGGAATAAAAATACTAGTCTTAGTCCCACCACATGACATAGACATTGTACCCTTTTCAACGATTTGCCAAAGAAGCAAAGCCTCAGATGAAATCTGGAGCGTGACACGACGGATTCATTCGAATCCGCTCAAATGTCCGTGAACTCTTAACGATCACGATTTGTACAACAATGGCGTAATCGCGGAGAAAGCACATTAATGGGTCACATCTGCGAAGAAAGCAGCTGCCGTGAATACGTCTTTGTACACGCATTAGCATCACAGCGTCGTCCTCGTGAATGTATAATGCCTCGCTAAACTGTGGCGAATCTGCTAAATTATATGAAAGGGGCAGAGGTAGAGATTGTGCTGCAAACTGGACACAATGAATGCGGCAGCTTCACTTTTATTGTCTGGACATGTATCCTGTAATTTTCCTGTCATTCTCTGCCGGTTAAACCCACTTGGAATCTCCCGCACAGATTTAAATTGTTTTGTTCCCTCAACTGGTTTTGTCTCTTTTCTCAGTTTCACTTTTTAATGTCTAGCAATTAAAGCGTAGGCTATCTTAAATGCTGTGTATAAGCTTACGAAAATGATCTCAACTAGAATATGTAGGTCAAAAGATCAATATTACTACGAATTGGAAAAAAATAAGACAATCAGTGGTGAACTCCTGTTTTCCTACGAATGATTCTCATCGTTATCTACATCATAAATTTTCGCCCCGTTGCAAGTTCAGTACTTGTTGCCTCTTCCCCTCAACCAATTTTCATCTCCCCCTCATTGTGGTTATATGCAGGCAAGATGCTTCTTTCTGCCGTTTCTTTTGTCACTTAAGATTTTGAAATTTATTTGATGCATCGATTTTTCACCAAGGGACTCCTATCTACATAACCTTACTTTATAGTGTTAACCATAGTTCTATTTATAGTTTAATCTACTTAAAACTTAAATGGCAACTGCTTCCCGTTATTGGGATTGATTTAATTTAAAATTAAAACCATTTACACCCGCCTTATGTCCACGGGTCCAACCTCAGGTGATTCATCTCCGAACTTGGACGTTTACCTCGCTGCTGACCGGCTCGTCGCGGATGACGATCACTATAATCACAGCGGCGATCGTCCAAGCCCGCAATCACCGCGGCCGGTAATGCCCATCCCGGCAACGCGGAACACTGCCGTGGAGAAAGTCATCACGCCAACTTGACAGCTGCCAGCTGACAAACCGTCTTGCTGGCTAAACGGTGGACCTTACAACACGCCCGGCGCTCAAGAGTTGTCCTCATCCTATGTCCAAACGGAAATAGGAAGCGAGTGATGTGTACCGTAAAGTATTTGTACTACACATCTACTATGTGGACAACTACTGTGGCTACTGTGGACTGTGTGTGTGTGTGTGTGTGTGGGGGGGGGGGGGCTGTGTTTTTACTACTGTGGCTACTATGTAGACTATGTATTTTAGCCACAAATGTGTAAATACCCCCGTCGCAGCAGACCTGCGTACTCAGCGAATTTCCAATGGAATTTTGGTATATTTTCTATTACCACATAAAATCCATGGGGATGAGAGTATGTAGGTTTGCCGCCATATGGGTTTTGTTGGTAAATATAAGTTAAACCCTACCTAGTGATTGTACATACCAAATTTTGTAAGGCTATGGTGTTCTTTTTATTTTCCCCATAAACCCTATAGGGGTGAGTACGTAGGTTTGCCGCCAAATGGGTTTTCTAAGCAAATATAAGTTAAATGCTTCCTAATGAATGTACATACCAAATTTTATCAAGATATGTCAATAAATAAGCAAGTTAGAAGGTTTTGTTGATTTCCCATAAGAATAACATGAAAAACATACTTTTTGGATTTTCTCCATAACCATTTAAGCTGGGTAAAAAATTCAAAATACTAGATTTTTTGTTTTTTTGAGCTCTTTTAAATGGTTTAAGTTAAAATTGTTGAATTTTCTAAATAAAAGTAAAAAGAGCCAAAAACCCATTTTTAACCCTTTTGAAACCCCATAAAACCCTGTTCCCATGGTCCGATCATTCTGGTTCGCGAGCTCAACCTAGTAGACGCTGGCTTACATCCCTGTACCAAATTTCATCAAAATCGGAGGTTCCGTTCAAAAGTTATCGTGTTAACGGACACACACACACACACACACACACACACACACACACACACACACACACACATATATATATATATATATATATATATATATATATATATATATACATATACATATATATATATATATATATATATATATATATATATATATATATATATATATATATATACTTATACAGGGTGAATCTCGTAAGGTGTCCTAAATGGATTACAGACAAACGCTTTGCCCTACATCCTTCAAAATAAATTATTACCTACTAAATTGACCCCAAGGAATAATTTAAAAATATTTTTAACGTTGTATAAATACAGGGTGTACCGAAAACTGGGGGTAACAGGTTCGAATCTTAGAAATTTCAAATACAAACATATGTCATATTATACATCATTAGAAAGGTCTATTTAATAGAAACATTTTGGTGAAAACAGAATTTAGTTATCTTTATTCGTTTCAAAATGGCGTCCATTTTTGTAGCCAAAATCAAAATTTACGGAATACCCTGTAATTCTTTTATTTTTAGTCATAAATGACTTCTGATTCAAAATACTTATTTGAAATAAGCTAAGCTTTACAATGATATGCCACAAAATCAAATTTATTTAAAAACTAAAATTTCCAAAATTTAATATTTTTGAAAATGCTTACATAAACAAAACTAAAAAATTTCAAATGCTAACCCATGTCATTTTGTATATCATCTTGAAGCTCTCGTTGAACTGAGCAACTTTGTAATTTACACTAATGCCGTATCTCTTTTTGTTTTGTAGCAGTAGCGTAAAAATGTCATTTTCCCATATGATTTGCATGTTAATTAATCAGGACATAACAGTATGGCAGTCCTTCTTCCATTGTTGCCATACCATTAAATTAACATGCAAGTTATATGGTGAAACAACGTTTTTCTGTTATTACTAAAAAACCAAAATAGATACGGCATTAGTGTAAATTACAAAGTTGCTCAATTCAACGAGAGCTTTAAGATGATATACAAAATGGCATGGGTTAGTATTTGAAATTTTTGAGTTTTGTTTATGTAAACATTTTCAAAAATATTAAATTTTTGAAATTTTAGTTTTTAAATAAATGTGACCTTGTGGCATATCATTGTAAAGCTTAGCTTATTTCAAATAAGTATTTTGAATGAGAAGTCGTTTATGATTAATAATAAAAGAATTACAGGGTATTCTGTAAATTTTGATTTTGGCTACAAAAATGGACGCCATTTTGAAACGAATAAAGATAACTAAATTCTGTTTTCACCAAAATGTTTCTATTAAATAGACCTTTCTAATGATGTATAATATGACATATGTTTGTATTTGAAATTTCTAAGATTCGAACCTGTTACCCCCAGTTTTCGGTACACCCTGTATTTATACAACGTTAAAATAGTGGGAAATAATTTTGTTTGGAGGATGTAGGGCAAAGCGTTTGTCTGTAATCCATTTAGGACACCTTACGAGATTCACCCTGTATATCATTTTGAACGAACGGTGTTTTTGGCTTCTAGGGACCTCAAAACGAAAAAGTATCATGGTCCCGGGCTTAGGTCTTACCGTGACTACTACCGTAATAGCGTATTCCCTATAGGGAAATTCGCTAAAAGGGAGAAAACATAAACAATTTATTTTTAACCAATTTAAAACCTTGTAAACCCGTTACCATATGGTATTTGTTCCCAAACTCGTGAAAAATACCTAGCCAAACGCCTAAATTGAAAAATCATCTTTTTGAAGATTTTTAAAGTAATTGTTTTCGAGGACTGTATAGACTAATAGATCTATATTGTACGAGTAGGCTTAGTTTTATTGCATAGGCATATTTAGAAGTATTTTGCAGGAAGACATTATCTTAACTCACTTAACTAATGGCCAACATTTAACAGTACGGACAAGGTTTATTTTGTTTTTATGTAGAACGTGAGTAGAACCGCTGAAGATTTCATACTTGGGAAAACGTTTCGTCTCACAGAGATAGTGGGTGCCGTAAAACAGCCATTATCAGCCGTCGGTTGTTTACAGAGAGAGCACGTCTCTCGTCTCCGGTGACGCGGACCGGTGTATACCTCTGTAGCGACGTGATGAGGCGAGGGCGAAGGCGAAGGTGAAGGTGAAGGTGAGGGAGGGGGCGGCGGTGAGGCGGGGCGTGACATCATGTACTGTATTGTACTGCTGGAGTCGTGACCGGGGCAAGGTCACAACATTGGGCACTTGGTCGTGGAAAAGATACAATGTTGTATGTTTGCTGTACCCGAGATAGGTTTTAATTGGATTATGAGAGAAGAAGACTAGCGCAACTTGATGGCGAGGGGGAAAGGAGTGCTTGACGTATTGAATACAGAAACACAATTTTAACTCGTCCTTTTTTTCACCGAGAGGCTGTTTATTGTAAAATATAACGGTTTAATGATACATTAAAAAATTCCTCTCTTGATTTAAATGTAACACTTAAGTATTACCTTTGACTCTATACACTAACGTGAATAGACTTCTCATAGCATAGGCATAGGCGTGTTTGAAACCTATTGTCGGTGGTGCGAACTTCTGCGGCGTACATGAAGTGCAAGTGACGTATTGATAAATCAGTATTACCACCCTTCTCATCCAAGGATGAATCATTTTATAACAGAGGGTTGTGTTTATGTTGTAGTAAAGTGTTTTTGCAGCACTGACTGTGAATCCAGCTGAATAATAACAACATCGATTATAGCGAACACAATTTTGCAAGTTGCGTACACGAACTTTCCAAGTTTTGGTATGAAACAAGAAGCATTGGATGAGATGTCTATTCACGTTAGTGTATATACAGTCATCAAAGGTATTGCGATATTAGAGACGAGCTGTTGTACAAACAAAATTATACGAAACTGATTAATTATAAAGTTGTGGTGATTTGGAATTGGCTTAGCCAGGACTGTGAAAATCAAACTCACGTCTTTGCCTACACTCTAAAACAAAGACTATATTTCTACGGACAAAACTCTTCCGTCCAAGTAGGCCTATTTCTTATAAAGATTTTTTTTATCTACCCCTCCTTTTTGAGTATAAGGGTTTTTGCCAAGAGGAACCGATTGGAGTTGGCCCCATGTCCGGCAAAAATCCGGTTTTCTTCCTAGAGCCCCTCAAAGTTACCATGTTATCCTTATGGAGATTTTTTTGTTGCTACTAAACTGTACAGAAATCAGCTGATAATTGTAGACACAAATGAGTCAAATCTTTAACCTTTGGTCCAACGACTTTATACCAAAGTACAGCACCTTTTGTCCTGGCGAGTGAGCATCAACGAGTAAACGAGCTTTGTCTGAGAAAGGAAAGTAAGCCTCTAATGCTGAATAATTTTTCCGAACGGAAGCTGCTCGGTTCTCTTGGTAGGCCTACTACAGAAGAAAGTTATCATTGATAAACAAATCCCTTACTGCAGTATCGATTTTTTTATCCTTCAATATATGCATACCATCGTACATAGATGGGCGCGCCTGTGGTTTTGGTTTTACTTGAATTTATACGAATTTTCCCCCATGATTTTTATTTGTATTACATGATTATATTTGTAACATCTAGAAGGGCACTTATTTGGTTGCAAGACGTTTTTGCTATATCAAACCTCATATCAATCAATTTCGCATATAGAAATCAAGCAGAATGAGTGTTTCAGTGGGAAAACAATGCAAATATTGTAATCCTAAGAACAGTCATTTCAACTCTGTACAGCGGCAAAAGTTAATAGGCGAAACAATTACTCACAAAGCACAATACTTCATTACTTGCCAATGGCAAAATGACTTCTATAACTTTCATGGTTTTCCTTAACGAATTGATCGCAAACACTAGGAGGTTTATGACTTTTATAGAAAACAATTGAAACTTAACATCTTCACCCAATATTAGCCTATAATGCCTTCGCTCCATATGAAACAACGTTATGCAAATTGTACACGCATTTGTCCGCCGTTTATCTCAGCGGTTGTCCTTCTAGATCAGTTATCGACACAAATTAACCTGTTGGTGTGTTTATGTAAACAGTTACTGAGAGATGACTGTCCAATGTGCACTGTAAGTAGCCTACCTACATCACAGCGGGTGGTGATAAAATGATATGAAACAACGTTATGCAAAGTGTACACGCATTTGTCCGTCGCGCGTCGTTTAGCTCAGCGGTTGCCTTCTAGATCAGTTATCGACACAAATTAACCTTTTGGTGTGTTTATGTAAACAGTTACTGAGAGATGAACGTCCAATCTGTACTGTAGTAGTAGTAGCCTAGACCTACATCACAGAGGGTGGTGATAAAATGATTTACCACTGAAGGACTGGCGAGATAACGTAACTGGCTACCGTATGATTTATAATAGGTTTCAACTCACTAATACCAACTTGCTAGGGTATCGCTGTTGTAACACCTTTCCAGGTCACCCTATAAAGGCGGCACGGCGTTTTACTGAATTGCAATTGAATTGGCTGAATGTTATCTTTATGAACCAAAATACAGTACTATAGTGTAACTGATATCGACAGGTTTCTGAATCAGAACACAATGCGATTGGTTGTTATAAGAGACCGTTTATCCTTGTCAGTTTATTACATGGAGTAAGGAGGGGCGGAATGTTGCAGTAGTGCAACGACAAAACCTGTCTGATACTGATGCGTTCCAGTTCTGGTTGCAACTGGATTCGATGAATTAGTTACCGTTTGTCTTAGAAGCAACTAGACTTACTGCTCGAGGTTGAAGGCTGAAGGTTTGTAAAATGGAACACAGATTAAGATGTAAAGAAACAGTCAAATAATATCTACAAAATGTCAGTATCATTCGGACGGATACCAATATACCTGCCGAAACTGATACCAATACCTTCGATTATTGATTTAAATGTTGCCGGCATGCAACCGTTTATAATTGCAGTCAATCACAACGGGGGCGGATTGTTGCGTCGGAGCCGGTGCCCCGAACCACCGGTTGATATGCTGATACCCCTGTTGATGTCTTAGCTGGCCATCACCATTCGGAAGCACGTAGGATTGTGTGTAGTTGAAGTGATAGTCGGAAAATTGAAGGCGACTATATAATTAAGAAAACTTTTGTTGACTGACTAACCGTTTTCCACCCTAATCAATGACAGCGGTGGTGAGGGGTGGTGGGGGCGTAAAGTTACGTCGTTGCACTGAACCTCCGGTTAGCGGTGGATACTGATACCAATACGTTCCCTTACCTGTTGCAACTGTCACCGACTTTTAACCGTTTACCGACGCCCAGTCAATGACAGCGGTGGTGAATGGTGGGGGAGGAATGCCGCCTCGGTGCACCGAACCTCCGCGGGCAGACGTTGGGGAGCGCCACAAACCCGCCCGACCACTTTTACTGCCACTTTCTCGTGGGTTACACTTTCGTCGATGGCCCGATCCGATCGCCCGCCCCTCGTTGTTCCGATCCATTGGACATCCTCGTCTTCCTACACCGCTTGCGGTGGGGAGGCTGACAAGTACCACTCGTAGAAACTTTATACCATTTCCTTTTCTCCAACAAATTTTAACTATTCTTTTACCAGATGTATGTTTTCTCGCAACTATGTGTGATATAAACAAATTCCTAATGTTTCAAAACTTCCCAAGAGTTAAAGAATCAAGAAAAACCTGATCCGTTGAAAATAAAATGTAAATCTTGTGTCATTTCCTGATTTCCCAACTCATTGGAATTTCTGTCATATCCACGACGGGCAATGTCGTTTAATGCCTGATGGAAATGTCACTTGGATTCCGTATGTCATCCAACGGCCTTCCCTGATACGAGAACTATCCTGTCCTTTCGCTTTCGTTTCCCCCATTTGGTGTCATTCAGAGTGGTATTATCTACCGTTTTGTCGATTCTGGTCGGATGATGCGTTCTTTATGTCGCTGACATTTCTCACGCCGAAGCATTTAGGTTTCGACAACGCTACAAACTCTATCCAAATATCTGTTACAGCAGGTGTAGTCCTACCAGCGAGCACAGCCTACAATTAATTACTACGCTTTTACACTTTTTTGGCCGAATTTGTTCCCACCATATTTTAAGAAATGTGTAGTGTTCACCTTAAAATACGTACCACAGAGTGCGTCGGTTTTTCAAATAAAGTATCAAAAGTAAGTAAATGTTTTACAATACCGTAGGCCTACTAGTGCTAAACGGGGAGTGTAATATTCTACCCAATCTGCATCTATAATTATGAAAAGGGGATCTTACAGGTCTCAATTCATTTTGTAGACATGTTATAGAACTCTATAAAGCTAAACATGTGGGAAGATGTTTAGCTTTATAGAGTTCTATAACATGTCTACATGTTGGCCTAGTTTTGACGTACAATTGAAATAGTTTATCTATGTTTTTTTCTTCTTTTACGAAATTATTAGCAGCTTTTGAGTTTGTTAGTTTAATTGTCGATGAAACCAATTTTGCACTCCTGCGTTGCAAAAACCCTGTTAGAACAACCACAAAAACCCGTTCCATAAATACCACCGGTAAACACAGTAATTTAGCTGTCGATAAGGCAAACAATCAGCCATAATAAATATCGGCATCAGTAATGGGCCATCGTCGATCACGTTCGCCGCAGTAAGTGGTTGAGGTAATTATGATATCGTGAGTAATTAGCTGCAAGTGTTAGTACCACAACCACAACCAACACAGCCAACCAACCCAGCCAACCAACCAGCCAGCCGACCAGACGAGGTCGTGGAAAACGCGACTTTTCTGCGGTTGAGTAGTTCAACAAAGTATCAATTTAAGAGGTAATATTTCTCTAACAAACCTCATACGCTCAACATAATTTTACACTTCTAAAAGATGCATATGGATCCCTATTAGATTTAAGAACTGTAGGTTTCGTGGGATAATTTAGCTACTACAATATTCGAGTCTGTTAACTCAAAATTTAGCGGGTAGATTTAGTTTACAATTTGGATTTAAGAATATAAGTTTAGAAACCGCCTTAATCCCAGGAAAATGGGGTTTAATCTAAAAAGAGTTTGAAAATAGCAATTTTTACTGGTGCTGATTGTAAAAAGGTATATACTGTAGTTGGTCCCTGGTGTAAACTTAATAGAATGATACTAAAAATGATTTATTTCTTATGGAAATGAGCAAGGCTCGGTCAACCCGGTTGGTGAGCAAAATATTGGATATTGCCGAATTCATAAGGAAAACAAAGAATACATTTTACTATTGGTTCATACTGTTATTAAAATTTCACTTTTTAAAATTACTTTACTTTAGTGGCCTAATTAATGAATAGGCCACAGAATTAAACAATAACAAATTAATGATTTATCAGTACAAATTTTAATTTTATATGGCGGATCGCGTACAGTCTATAGCATGCAATCATTCAATTAAACTTTTTCAAGCAAAGCGGAATTAATTTACTAAAAATGTTTAGGTAGCTACTTTTAAAGCTAAATAGTTTAAAAAACCATTTGCCTTAATTAAGTTGGAACAAATACTGTAAAATACTGTAAAATCCACAGTAGCTATTGTTAGTCGACAAAAGATGCAATAATCTTTAGTGCAAGAGATAGCAGAGCTTTGAACTTAGCTACGGCGAAGACAGAAAAACTCATTGTAATGACAGTTTTACAACTTGTTCACAGTACATATAAAATTATCGAAGGCCATTCATTTCTTATTTGCGGTTTGGATTGGAAGCAAGTGTCCGTTCGTTCATTGTCCATGTTCCAGCCTGAGAGTAAGTTATTTGTGCGTAGTCGATTACCAATATTTTATATATGCAATAAATAGCCTGTATTGTAGAGTGTTTTTTTAAACTTTTCGTCGTAATTTTTGTTCGCATTATTATTTTCTACAGAAAAAAACTAAAATATTTGTTAGGAAGACAGGCGTTTAAATCGTGGCATTGTTTAAACGCTGGATAGCATCCGTGAAAAGATTTTGACTCACAGGAATAATATTAGAAAATAACTTTTGGTATTTAAACACTCAACTGTGTTTACGTTATTAATGGAAAGACAATTGTAAAGTAAGCATTGAAAAGTTCATGGAACTCATTAGCAAGCACTTGAAATGTTTACTTACGTGAACGTGCGGAACGTAAAGTATATGCTAAAGAGCTTTTTTGCGGCGTCGGTATTCTCGGGCTGCAGTGGACTTAAAATTAAGCCGACCTCATTTGTAGATACCCAAGCAAATGGTAGTTGATTTTTTGGGTAAAACGAAATTTTGTTTGTTACCCTGTCGCAGCAGAGACGAGGGTCATAGCATAGATGGTCATAGTCTCAGAATATTTGAGCTGGTGGTTTCTTTAATTAATTTCAGGACAGATTATTAATAAAAATGTATAGTAGTTGGCTATGTAACTTTGCCTGCCGGAATAGGTTTATTTAGGAAAAAACGCCTCAGGTAGATAAAGGTAGGCTGCAGATAGTTGGACAAATAGGTTAGATAATATAAGTTTGATAAGTATTTTTCTCATAGACATAATTGAATAAAATAGCAAAAAGTTCAAATCATTAAAATATTTCTGGCTGTTTTGATTGAAATGTTAGGCCAATATATAATTATAATAGCGTTTGTTCTTTTAAAAAATGTATCTACAACACTGTAGGCCTACTCTCAGTGAATATTCAGGATTGAAAACTAACTATGAAAACACATCCTAGAGGGTTCGGCTCAGCATGTTCAGCTATGGCTTGGCCTGAAAATAATTCAAAGTAGCCCATAAAAAAATACTAAGTATTCATGTCAGTGTCCATACACAATCTACACGAAATGAATAACGCTTACCCTCATTTATACATTCCAGTTATGATGTATACTAATCTCACATTTTTTTTATTTAAAGACAAATACAACATTCATAAATGTTTACCTTACACAGTTCTTACACGATAATTAATTAGTAGTTTTCCTTTATGGCGAATTTCTCCATAATGTATAATATGTTTGTTCTATGATAAGACCGAGGTCCGGAACCATGATACTTTTTCGTTTGAATTTTTAACTTAGCTTAACTGGTTTTGGAGAAAATTCAAAAATATGTTTGTCATGTTATTCTTGTGGGAACAAAACCCCTTATCTAGCTTATTTATTGACTTAATTTAATAAAATGTATGTAGCCTACATGCACTAGATAGAATTAAAATTATATTTGCTAACAACCCCCCTCATGACAGCAAACCCACATACTGACCCCCATGATTTTTATGGACAAAATTTAAATCTCTTGATACGATTTTATAATTTCATATTTAAACCTGTCACTAATTTTAGGGATTAACCCAGGACTGTAGAGACAGTCTCTACAGTCCTGGAATTAACCTACATTATGTAACAACGCCTGGTAGCAGCAAATCTACATACTCATTCCTTTGGTGTTTATAAAGAAAATAAAAAATCTCAAATTCCTTTGGAAATAGCTGAGGTTTGCTGCGAAGGGATTCTTAAAATACCCCCCGTCGCAGCAGACCTGCGTACTCAGCGAATTTCCAAATTGGTAATATTAATTTTGACCAGCTAAACTTGTAAACAGAATTTCATCACGTGCTCATAAATAGGGAAATAAATGTCTATTTTCCTTAAGATATAGGGAAAGAGTATGCAGGTATGCTGCCATGGGGGACACTAAAAGTAGGTTTTTAGCATAGAAAAAATTTATTTCGACCATATAAAGCCATATAGTTAGTTTCATCAATATCTGTCCATAAATAAAATAGTTTGCCTATTCTCCATATGATTAACATTGGAAAAGAGTATGCAGGTTTGCTGCCATGATAAGTACAAAAACCAAGATTTTTTACCATAAATGGATGAATCTCAACCAAATGAAGCTAAATACTAAGTTTCATCCAAAAATATTGGTTAATAATTGAAATATTAACACATCCTTATTCTCCATAAGATTAACATTGGAGCCCCAAAAGACAATGTACTGTCTTTAGACTTTGTAATATCTCGGTAACCAATGGAGATAGAGCAAAGCTTCATAATACTAAATTGTGTGTTTTTTTGAGCTAAATCCAATGGTTAAAATAAAAATTTAAAATTTTTAAAATTTACATATGAAAAATGCAAAAAAACCCATTTTTGGGGTCAAAACCCCCCAAAACTACCCCTTCCGGTAGGTCGATATGTCTGGTTTTCGAACTCATCCGAATAAACGTAGGATTACACATCTCTACCAAATTTGGTGTTGATCGGACCATTTTTACGAGAGTTATCGTGTCTAGGGACACATACATATATATATATATATATATATATATATATATATATATATATATATATATATACATATATACATATATACATATATATATACATATATATATACATATATACATATATATATATAATTTTAATGACTATTATTTTTGGTCTCTGGGCACCTCAAAACGAAAAAGTAACATGGTCCCGGGCTTAAGTCTTTCCATGAGACCTACGGTAATAGCTTATTCCCTATGGGAAATTCGCTAAAAAGGCTTATATTATTAGTTTTATGAATTTTGGACTTATCTGAGGCAAATTATTTACAACCACTGAATAAAACTTCCTCTAAATTTGCTACCGGCTCGCCAGCACCAGTGGGAAGTAAGATATGATATCGCAGTGATGGCGCGGCGGCGGCGCGGCACAAACGGAGGCAGGATGTCCTGTCGTGACGTCACAACACAATGTCGCGGAAATGCCGCAATCAGCTGATGTTTGACGCGGCGCATCTGCGATTCCTCCGCCGCCGCCGCCGCCGCCGCCGCCGCCGCCGCCGCCGCACTGTACACATCTGTTACGTGACGTCAGTCGCGTGCGGTGAGATAGGCGGCGAAAATACGCTGCACGTAGGATGCGCTCATCCTTGCTCTTGCAATAGAGGGCTCACGTACCCGCCTTGAAGTGGAAATATATCAAGGGGAAGTTTGTAGATTTAAAATACAGTAGGCCTACCGTACAAGGTTACAGGAGTAATTTGTTTTTTTCTGAAACCAACTAAAACCCTCCGGCATTTTTAAAGATGATCCCTTATTGCACTCAATGTGTACACTCAATCTTACTTGCATCATAGTTAAGTTAAAATATTTTAAAATTATGTGCAGAGCATTTAAAAATATACATATTTTATGCAAATTTTACAGAAACTCTGGTCTCATATATCCACTGGTACTTGGACCGACAAAAACTCTCTCCGACCCTTACAAATTTACATACTTTTCTTTGGATAAACAAAGTGCGATTGTGATCATATCAGTCATATCAAAACCGCAGATAATGGAAGTTGACTGAATCTACTAAACGAAGTAATTGATGATCAGTTTTGCCGATTACAAAAAAGACACTGTGCCAGGGGAGAGGGGCCTGTGAGACTCTGATTTTGGTAGAAGTGTTGAAGCAAGTTATTTGAAACGATGACGTTTCATCATCGGAAAGGAAGTAGGCGACATGGATTGTAGGATTAATCCGATCAACACACTATCCGATCGATAATGCAGTAGTGTTTACACTGCGACTTGAGGAAGACCAGATGTTGATACTGACACACAGTGATCGGGATAGGGTGGCTGTGTGTGTGTGTGTGAAACAGTACGCAACGCAACGGTTGTATGCGGTTGTCGCTACACGTGTCAACAGTTACTCATGGGACTCCGGTTCCAGACATGTGATCCGTGATTTAGAGCAGAAAAAGTTTTACTATTCTCGTCTCCATTTGTCGGCCATAAAGTTTTGTTGAGCTCGGCTCGTCGTAGGAGAGCTGTCGCATTTTGTCGTTTTGGTCGAAGGATTTATTTGGTTGTTTAGTAAATTACGTCTTTTTTTAAGTTTGTATTAATATTAAAAAAAAATATCATTCTTGATACAATTTATTTTTTGCTTAAATTTAAGAAAGTTATTACGGTAGCTTCTTAATATACACCTCGAGATACTGGTAATTTAGAGTATGGCCAAATAATCGGAAATACTTCTTATGAAACTCCTTCAACGTTGGGCTAATATCACAGTTAGTTATACTGCTTCTGGGTGAAACAGAGTATTTTATTTTATTTCTCTGTTCTGGACGCCGTTTTAAACAGATTTCCTTTGAACTTGCCATACATGTAGTTGAATAGTTATATTACAGCTACAGCAAACATACCGTAAAAGTTAAAAAAAATTTAAAAATCAATTCTCATTGGCATGGAAAAGTAAATAAATTTTCCTCACTTTAAAGATTTTTTTGTAAATACAAATTTTTCACTGATATATCAGGTATGAGGGCATGAGATCAAAATTAATCTTCAAAACATATTTTTTAACGATAAAACATCCAATAACGATTTCCGACCCAGGAGAATGCAGAGGCATGTTTTCAGTGTTTTCATACCTAAGTTTAATACCTGAGTTTATTTGAGGTTTGATGGCCAATCGGTTACGCCTTCATCCCCGAGGCGGCAATTCGGAAGCTCGTCTGTGTAGCTAATGTAATAATCGGAAAATTGAAGGTGACTAAGTAATAAAAACTCGATATCTGCCCTGAGTTGTGGAATTTGCTGTATATCATAAGCGGGTCCACCAAGTAAATTTAAATTGTATATACTACTGAACTGTTAATTGGAACTTACTTCTGTGCATCCTTCTGAGTAAAAACCGACAATATTAATGTTCGAACAAATGTTAGCTAAATAATTTTGGATTTATTAAATTTTTCCGAGTTTTTAAAATAAAAAATCAATAATATTTAGCCAATCTATTAACATTTTTTATTTTTGGTCGAGGTCATTTCACGACTGAATACTCACCAGAAAATTCAACTTCGTTTTCTCTGTTTGTGTTGGGGGATATAAAACCCTAACCATCGTTGAAATAGCTATTGTTGCAATTTGACTGTAAATGGGTATTTTGATACAATTCAAAGAAAAGTTTAGGAGGATAGCCAGTTTAATTGTTTTAAACAATAATTTTCTTTTCTAATTTTTGTCTACGAAAAAATATAAAACTTGAGAAACAAGTTATATTTAGCCGTGTGTAAGAGTACTGTTGATAGACCATAAGTAGCGCGCCACATGGGGCATATTTCTGGTTCGAGTCGGCGTTGCGTAGCAGATGGTAAATGGTAAATGGTAGGCGGAAGCGGCGTGGGCCGCAGTGTATCGCGGAGTTAAACATAACAGCTGAGTTGACCGGCGCGGCGAGAGGCCTATATATACCTCGGAAAACACTGCCGGAGGCCGCGGTACACAAAATGTGGGCGGCCGCCTGGCGGATTCACTGCTGGAACACTCGTCAATTAACTTTTATAGCTAAATTTCGTTTACTTAATATTTTTACATTGTAAACTAATTCAGATTTGTTTAATCGAAGAAAAAAAAATTTGCTGCATTTTTCATTACTTTAAATTGTGAGTTAAATGTATTAAAGTAACGGTATTCATTTTCAATACACACATTTTTATCAAAATATATTCAAAAATAGTTTTCACATGCAAAGTTAAAAATATCTCTTAAATTTTTACTGAAATTAGGGATTAATTATTCTCTTGGATAACATTGTAACTTTGTTATAATGCTTTCCGAAATGGGGGAAACGTTAGAATAAAAACCTCCAATACTATTGCTCGATTTTAAATTATAATTGTAATTATTGTTAGCCTACAGTACCAGGGAATTAAATTAGAATGAGGTTTACAATTTGTAATCTGTCAAGGTGTTGTGGGTTTCTTTCATTTTAGTTTTAAGGAAACCTTATGAAGAGGATTTTTCTACGAAATAAAAATATGAAACTCTGTAATTTTTAACTGAAAGTTTCTTTTAGAGCTGACACTAATTTATTTTAATTAGGGAGTCATGACAGATCACATTCCTGATTGACGTAGGGAACCAAACCCAAAATCTAAGATTGGATATCAAGAATGTTTCCGTCAACTTTTTAACAAGAAAGATAATTTTACTATGACACATGATAACAGTCTAGAATAAACCACAAGATAAGATAGGTATAGGTGTGTGTAACGTGTTGTTTTACCTTTGAAGGTGAACATATCGCTGTCTTAGTGATACCGTAACTTGCCTTGTAAAGAACATTCTGTTTGTTGGATTTATTTGTGGTGTGTAATATCTATAGTGAAAGAAAACGAACAAAATGGAATTAACGGTATGTAAAAGGTTTATTTACTGCATTGGCACCTCTTAAAATTAAAAATAGGTCACAGTGAATTAGACTATCACTAAAATGGTGTGCATAGATTAATTTCAGTATATGAAAAGAGAATTTTTTGGATGAAACTATTGTATAAACAGAGCGTTGAAACAGAGCTAGATGCGAACCCCATCTAGGGATGGGGTTCGCATTCATTTCGTAAAAAATAGTGAGTGAGAAATTGAATTGTATCTCCCTGGTGTTTGGCATAGTTCACTGCACTGTTTTTATCCAGTGTTCCATGAAGGTTTTTGAACAACGGGTTAACCTTCTATTTAACTTAAAACCCTCGTGGTTCACGATTAAAGTAGGCGTAGTTTTTCCACCATGGTTCAACAGCGTAAAGATAAAAATAAAATAAAATATGGGAACTTATTAATACATGTTGAATATTTTAGTCGTGTACTCGCTCGGTGCAGGCATATTTGTTTATATAACATGAGCACCGGTTGCACAAGCTGAGCTGTGAGCTAGAGATGACGAGTGACGAGTGGTGAGCCCAGCCAGCAATGTGGGAACCGCTGGACTAATTGGAGTGTGGACGACTGTGTATGAGAGTGGTCGTGTTACAACTCGAGAGCTGGCCTTGTTTGTGCCTCCTCTAATGCTCTTTCTATGCTTACACTCACCACACGGCGAGAGTCCTTAATTAAAATAATGTGTAGTTATAAGCAGGGAAGAAGTTAAATGTGTTAACTGCTCACTTGGTAATAAAGGTTACAAAATGTCACTGTAATAAAACAGGAGCTTCATTTAAAGAAATTTGTTTAAACAATTTTACAACTGTTATTAATTAAACTTTATTCAACTTATATGTAAAACTTTCATATTTGCTTAAAGTTATGTTTATTGCTTTTTTACATATAAATTTGGTAATGTACATAATTTTTCTGACATAATTTTGGTTTATTTTTAAGACTTCCAATTTAAAAAAAAATGAATTTTACTTAAAAGTAATACTAGTAGACTGGTATGGAATTTTATTAAGTCATCCTTTTATAGTTCGCTGATCACACAAGAAAACAAATGTCCCTAGATATTAAAAAATTGAAGATTATAAAATTATGTAGGTCTAATTGATCTATTGACACTCTTGTTCAGGAAAGTGTCATAGGAATAGGCAGCATTAGCTGGGGGGAGGCAAGGGGCGGTAATTACACAATAGGGGCCTAGTTTAAAACACATAGAAAATGAAATTTTATCTAACTTATTCATTGGAAGTTGGGGCTTGAACTGAGTGTCTATATGTCCCTTGTATTTGGTAAGCATATTCAGAGGGGGGTGGAGGGGGGGGTGTTCCAATTATAATCATACAGAAAATCTTGCTCCCTAATCAAGCAGCTGAAATTACGCCCAAAGAAAATGGCATAATATTCAGCCTACTCCCTGCGTTTCACCACAAGGTTAAGATGCTTTAAAATTATGATAGTATTGGATTTGCTCCAATTATGATAGTTTGCTCCATGAACTCACCTTCAGATTTAACTCATGCGCTTTGACATAAATAAATATATTTCTGGTTATTACATTTACTTTGAACAATATTCTACCTCACAGCTATGGTCCCTTGGTGGCAGTATCTCTTCAGCTTTATTGTAACCAATTACATCGAACGATCGAACAATACCTACAGTAGGTAGGTAACTCTGTTGTAAGATATCTTCCAAGTCCCAGAGATGCTCCGGAGGGTTCCCAGCATGCCTTCTATTTGTGCTGTGGAACTTTGATTACAGTACCTGTAGTGGCTTGTTCGTTGTAAGCCTAACCGCACGTTGTGTTGTTGTTGTTGCAGACAACCGCGCCATGTTGTCGGACACGTCGCAGCCGGCCATGATCGGGCTGAGGCCGGACCCACCGCCGCCGCTGCCGGACGAGGGGCTCATCATGCCCCGCAAGCTGCCCAACCCGTGCCTGCAGTCGCGCGACCACCGCGACCTGCACCGCGAACTGCTCTTCAACCAGAAAGTGTCAGTCATACACTACCAGCTTTCACATTTTTAGAAATATTTTTCATAAAGAGAAATTTGTATGTAAGGAATTTTCTTTGACTTGGAACTATACAAGGATAAATGCCTTAACGTAATTGGGATTACGATAAAACCGAACCCAAACCGTGGTTGCAATAACTCATGGGTGATTGTAGAATAGAAAAAAGCTCAAGGTTATGGGTGGAAATGTTAATTTATTTAAATTCAGAGATATTACAAATAAATATTTATTAGACAATGGGATATCGGCATCAATATGTATGTGAC
This sequence comes from Neoaliturus tenellus, assembly GCA_030545055.2. NCBI lineage: Eukaryota > Metazoa > Arthropoda > Insecta > Hemiptera > Cicadellidae > Neoaliturus > Neoaliturus tenellus. The sequence continues at coordinate 238,054,724 of CM061531.1, forward strand.
AGAGGTTAGCATTATCGATTTTAAATAGTCTTCTTCTTTATTTCAAGGGGCAGTCTGACATCTAGTGGTTTTCGTGTGTATTTAATTAGTTAACTATGATGCAAAAGTGTTGAAATGTTGTAAAATATTTATTGTACAGTGATAAATACAACGCCTCACAACCTTTTACATAGTATACAACAACATCAACATGTATGTAATAAAAAATGTGGTAGGTACATTTACTCTGAGGAAAACATAAGCGTGACTAACATTTTTGGGGGACACACAGAACAAATCAGCTCAATGAAGTACGATCAATACTGAAGTTTTATGTTCTCATGATATAAAACTTTTCAAAAAGTGGTGGCAGGGGTCATGTGCCCACCCCCCTCTTAACACTGGAACACAATGAAATAATAAAATCTTTTAAGGTGAAAGTACCAAAATGAGTTCAAGTTCTTAATATAAAAATGGGGGATATTTCAGCTGTAATGTAATCATTGTAACCATACACCCTCAACCACCCCATAAACATTAACTAATAGAGATTATAAGTTGTAAATAAGTTTAGATTCAGATTTATATAAATTTAATTTCTAAAACATTTTGTCAAAATATTTAATCCTCCATACAAGTTATCCTAAGTGGACGAGCGACTGCCTTACCACTCTTTACCGTATATACATTTTAATAACTACTATAACAACAAATATTAATTTATCTTTTGGAAGTCTGTAATGTCCTCATATGTATTTAATTTTTCTAGAGGCAAGAATGTTCTAAACCAGAAGTCAGAACTGCAAAGAGCATTAGAAAAACACAAAGAGTCGCAAATGAAGAAAGAGCTGGAGCAACAGAAGCAGGAGACTCGGACACCCTTTGAGAAGGTTATTGAGGAGAGAGCTCGCAGACTGGAATCTGTGAGTAATCTTCTACTGAGGTGCCCTTTGTAGGATTGTAGGTATTCAAGAAAATCAAATGTCAAAATCCTATCAAAGATCTTTGCCTTTTTTATCTTCTTTGTGGTTAGCTTTGATTACTTTACCAAATTATTACCATACTTAAATGATTTTTATTTTTCTTTCAACTCGTTCTAACTTAAAAAAAAATTATTCAATGAATTATTTTTTGTATAAGTTTTAGTGATATTTTCTAAGTTGAGAAGATTAAATTGGAAAACAATGAATAGATTGACTCTCACTTATTAGAAACAGTGATTTAGTACCATACAAAACTGCAAGACAAATATGTGAATGCATGATGTAAAGGTTTTTGAAATTTATCAACAAACTTCTTGTGGTATCACACATACTTTGCTCTAATCCTAGTTATTTTCAGTTTAAAACATAAGTTTGATTGTAAACTCATTTTAAATAACTTAATAACCAAGAGTAAACAACCCTTTAATGCCCCCTGAAATCATTATTTGAGCAGAGCCGTATGTATCAACCGTTGAGTTTATTTACCTCTTTGATTGGATGTACATTACTATTACCAAAACCTAGATCGTGGCCCATTTCTGAATGATCGCGTCAGTTTCATATTCAGTGTATACAGTTTCATACATTGTAACTATTACTATGGTTTTTCAAAGTGGAAGACATAAGTTGTTAAAAACTTCACAATTGAAATAAATGTTTTATAGTTTCGAATTCTGTTTATGAAGCATTTATTTATGTTGCAGTTGGAAAAGAACAACGTAGAAGAGGATCAAACGTCAAACAACAAACCTGAGTTCCTGCAAGTGCATGCCAAACTGAGAGCAAGGATGGACTCAAAGTAGCCCTAGCGTGGGAATCTCATAACTATAAAGTCTTCTCCCGTACCAAGCAAACTGTTTTATTTGCAGTAGTGATATGCTTTCATTAGTGATGCCTTAGTTTATTGATTTTGTTAATATTTTAGTGATACAATTCAAAATTTTATGCCAACATGAATTGCACTGTACAGAGTAAATGTACAAATGAAAATACATGTTATAATGAAAAGATGTCAGTTGTTCTTGAACAGCAGATATATTTAACTGTTATAAGGTCCATTCACTTATGTGTTCATGAAATTTAATGTAAATTGCAAAGAGTCTCTAGAGTGTGTTATTCAAAACTCTGAGAAATAATTGCTTATTTACATTTTTCTGCGCATAAGGTTTGGTGCCTTGTAAAAATTACAGTTTTTACATGTGTTGATCTGATTCAAATAGAGAACACAAAAGAATTGAAAAAGTGCCTGCAAAGTGTCGTGTTGTATTCTTTTTTGTTTCATCCATGAGATTGGGTGCTATTTTGTCCACTTCAGTTATAGCTGTACCTTAAATTTCAAACCAAACAGGGTAGCATTGAAACATATTTTCTTACAAGTCGTAGCAGCAATACTAAGAAGCGTTGTTTTATTTTAATGACAGTGGATCAAAGTACCAGATTAGCTTTCTTACAATGAAGTTTTGTCTTAGTAGTTGTTAGGGGGTGGTTGTTTTGTTTGATGTTTTTAATGTCAAAATTAAGGCCCTCTGAATAAGCCCTCTGATACATTGGGTCAAGATCAGCTATTCATAAAAGCAAACATTGTTTAGCTAAATTTTTGTTTTGTTTAGCACTTAAATTCGTGAGCTCTGTTACATTTTCATATTAAATTAAAATTGTACAGTATCATTTTTAAAGAGACTTAAAAAAACTTTGATCGAAACATTTGTCATTTGTGGTTTACTTTTTAATCCATCTTATTTGTCGGTTTAATTACGAAGATATTGTAAACATACTCGTTTTTAATGTTAGTCTTCCGATTAATTAATAAAGACATGCAAGTTGTTTATGTCAATTAAATGTATACAATCTAACATCAGTTGAAGGTGATGTTTTGTCTCCTCCATATTTTGTAGATTAGTGGATTGCTCACAATAAAACTAAAAAAAATATATTTTTACAATCGTTCAAAAATTTTTCATGAAAAGCTTTGTGTCGCTAACATTTTTATAACTTGCTTTAACTGTGCTTGTAATCAAATTGTTAAAAATATTTAATTCTCAATTTATAAAAAAAATTTAAACAGTACGGAAATATTATTTCTGTCAGAATGTTTTCTACTTTCAGATTTATTTGTGCTTGTGATTTTGATAAAAAGTAATCACTGCAGTGGTCCATTTAATTTATAAATTCTAGTTCTTAATTGTACTATTAATGGCGACTGAACATAGTGGACAAAGTGCAGATACTGTAATGAACATTTTACCAACAAAAGGAGTTTAACAGTCCAGAATATATTTTTCTCTAAATGGTTGATCGGATGGTTAACGATTGGGCTGTTGTGGTCATTTTTATAACTAAAGGAATATTTTGCAATTTTACACGTTAATAATTAGAAGCTATCGAATTTCAGCGTTCCTAATGCACTTCTAGTTTTCAGAAGAAAATATTAACCCAGATCCAAAACTGATATTAATGTTCACTTGTTATAGTAAAGAAAACTTAATGCAAGTTTACCATAGATTTAAATTAGACATATATTTAAATATTAAATACCAAGCATTCCTGATGTATCTTTAGCTACTACCTTAATCAATTGTTGTAATCTTCTGCAAAGTGCAAAGAATTAATGTTACACTGAAATTGTAATGTATGTTGATAGTGAGGAGTTGATGCATTAACAAGCATAGAATAGATTTTGAACCTAAAATATACAAATATAGAGAGCTAAAGAGTAAATTGTAAATTTCAATCCAATGATTGATCACAATTCTTGACTTTCTATTATTCTGATAAATATATACCACCTCTTATCTTTAACCTTGAACATAACTTTACCATGAGAGTTGTTTAATTTCATGTAATATTTTACTTTATTTGATAGCAGTATTGTTTGTTTTAAAGCAGTATGAAAACATATTTTTATGTGAGTAAAATAATTGACAGTGTATTTCAATGTGTCAGTGTATACACGTGATAAAACACAAATGTAAACAGTATTTTGTATAGAAATGCATTGTTATATAATATATATATATATATCTTTACTTGTAAATATGAACCTCTGAAATGAATATATTTGAGTTATTTAAACACTCCCAAAACATCCTCTTGGTCAAGTGAATTACCTTCCTTGTGTGGGACAAGAGTTAAGCCCATCATCAGGTGCACGTGGAGCGTGCAGGTGGCCTCCACGATCGAAAAAAATGGAAAAATCATTGTTTTGAATAAGATTTACTACATAACATATTTTTAAAATTATATAGGATTACTTTTTACAATTTTTAGCAAATAAAAACTACAATATGCTATGCTATTCTAGTAGTTAGAATTTTTATACAATATAGTTATCAAATATAACTCGCAGGTGAGTCGGTAGCGTAGTACGCCGGACTTCGGGACCATGGCAGCGATGTCGTGGGTTCGAATCTGCGTTCTGCCAGTGACTTTTATCAGTACCTTTCACCTCTGTACTGTAGCGGCTCACCCCCTTACTTTGTCTAATACAATCCACGGACAGATCAATAGTCTATGTGGACAGGGCAAAGTTAGGCAAAAAGAGGCCTGCCAACCTCTTAAGCCGCGTCCGCACTGGACATTCGTGGCGAACTTGTTCGGCAAACACAAAAAATCAACAAACATTCCTAACGAACAATTACCGGCCATATGGTTTACATTCTAAAAGGTTAGCAACGAACAAACAAAAGTTCGGAAGAACATTGTTCGGTGAACATATTCGGCCAGTGCGGACGCGGCTTTAAAAAAAAAATCATAATATTCTTTATACATCAATATTACATGAATACATATGACGTTTATGAATACGAGTATTATATGAATCAATATTACATTAACTGGTTGGGTAGCTAAGTGGTTATAAGTGCTCGCCTTTGAATCCAAAGGTTGCCACTTCGATCCTGCGAAAAGTTAGTTGCTTTTTAAAGGTTCCATTCCGGACCCAGTTGCCATTTGTCAGTGGGCTAATAATGATGCTTCCTAACAAATGGTGGATGTTAGATATTAACAAGACTGGGGTTTGAACTGTTCCACGTCAAAACGTAAAAAAATGCCACTAGCTTAGATAGACACAAAATAAATACAATTAAATGGTGTAAAAAAATTTACAAATTAAAATCATGTATTTATAATCTTTTACTAAATTAAATTAGAGTATCTAACAATACCTTCAGGGCCGGGGCACCCATTTGGCGAACTAGTGCCTACTTCCTAGGTGCCTAGTGCGGCACTTTCCCAGGATTCAGCAAAAAATTAAGTTAAAACAATTACACCAAAACATCTGCAGTATTTTTAAAATCTAACGAAACACAAGTGACAAAATTGTATAACCAAACAATTTATTGTTGATATCTACTTTTTATAATGTTGGGTTAAGTAAAGCACTGTACCGCTAGTTAGTAGTGACTGTACTGCTGCCATCCCTGGCACCGATTGCGCCGCACTATGAATCTGATTTGAGCGAACGCTTGCGCTTATCAGTTGTCAGGGCTGCAACGGGGGTGCAACAGTGCCACCCCTACAAACCTTCCCTTTTCTTCGCATCCGACCGCACCTGTGCACAACCTACTTGCCGATGCGATATTGATAACATCTAATCATCACGTTTTGGGTTTATTAAATAATAACTTATAATCTTTTTCACTTTTGTAAAGGTCATCAGGATTCTATATTTTATTTTTATGTTTGAAGTATTGTGTTTAGGCCTATGGTTTATGATTTACCACGTAGACGATTTAAGCTTGCTGTAACTTGTTAACTTGTCAACTTAATCAATATTATACAATTTTAAAATGCTGTCAATTTGATTTGTTCAATCAATCAATCAATCAAAAGTGCATTTATTTACAATTTCTTCAGTTTACAATTGACTATTTACATATTGCACACTAAAAACAATGGTCTAGGACCGTCTGTTTTGATTGACACTCTGTAAACTAATTATTTAAATATAAACATAACTTTAAATAATAAATAATTAATACATATATACCAACTAAAAAGTAATTTAAAAATTCATAAAATTCTTGACCGAAAATACATAAAATAACGTTTGCTACTTCACAAATGTATAAAAAAAATTTTCAAAAATAAACCAACTGTGGTATAACACTACGGTGAAACTTTAACAGCTAAACATTGTGAGGTTTGACAGCAAACAAACAAAAAACACAATCAGTAGAAACAGAATTTACCTAAACATACTATAACTAAGTGGTTTTATACTGGCTAAAAATTAAATTGCTCAATTAAATCCCACCTTTTTTTCCAGGCTTCTTTCAGATAGATTCCCAGAGCACACCAATTTGATTTATTGTGAACTTTACAATTTGGTTCTGTATTTAAGTTGGGCCATGTAAAAAATCAAAGCTGAGTAAGAGTAGGCAGAATTGGGAAAAATTTGTCCTTTTCATATCATGCCCTGGTAACAGTGTTTTGCCGCACCAGTAAAAAGGTGGGTCCACGTTGGATATATTTCCCATAAGAGAAATTTTAAACCTTTCCCCACCATCTAACTTATTGATTTTGTATCCAATTTATTGTTTAGAATAAATTGCTTTGTTTGAAGGTTTAAAAGTCATAAAAAATTTTTATTTGTTCTTTCTATTTTGTAAAAAAAACAGCCCATACTTGATAAAACAAATATACCTCACAAACTGTATCCCGCTCTATGAAAACTTTATTTAGATCTATAAATCTTAACCTTTTTGATCACATAGAAAGGAGATATTGCGTTTTCTGTTTAACATTGCTCTCATGGAGAGTAGACGGAATTGTGATCGACTTCAATGCCCTTGAAATACCGGAGTTTCGCTCCCTGCTTGTAGCTATAACTGCAAGTGGCATTGAACCTACCAATCCCACGGGTCCGTTCCCGTGCGGCACTGCTGTGCTACTCGCAGCGACAAACACGCTACGCTATTATAGTCTGTCAACTCACTTTCTCATAGCTTGGTCTTTCCGATTTCATTGTTGACTCATCGAAGGAAAATAATATCTCACGCAAAATGATTTTCCATGAATGGAATGTAATTTTTTTTTAGATGTTTTTAAATGTATGGGTAGGTTTTGGTTTGGGGGAAAGGGGGGGAGCAGGGGTGGCAAATATAATAACCTTTACTAGGGCGGCGAAAATGCGAGTGCCGTCCAGGGGCGGATCCAGGAAATAATTTTGGAGGTGCTCAGTTCACAATATGAAATCTTCTGGAGGGGATCCCCAAAGCAGAATAATAAGACACAAAATATATCAATATTTTTGCAGGAATTAACAATTTCTCCAAATTATTTTGATGAGGTTTTCCGTGTACGGTTGAAAATTAGTAAAAAAATCCCTTTTATTCCAAATCACATAAATAATGTTAATAGTCTGGTTCTCTCACACTGTTCAATATTTACAGTAGGTATGAATTATTTTTTTAAGGTTATTTAAATTAAATTCACTCTTTTACTAATTATTACTAATTCATTCACTATTTATAAATTTAATTAATCTAACACAAAAACGGGCCTTACTTAACTAACTTAAAAATCGGAATTAAATTTAATCGTAATTAAATGATAGTTACACGTAAATATTAGGCCTATTATTATGTTTATTTTTGGATAAAATCTTATACTCTAAAACAAGCTCCGTTTGTCCGGGCAAAGTTTTTTTTCGCTCCAAGGATTTTTGATTTTTTGATTGAATATGGGGGTTTCGGCCACCAGAAATCGATTGGAGCTGGTCCCATAGCTGGGAAAAATCCGGTTTTCGCGCTAGAGCCCTTCAAAGTTTCCATGTTATCCTTATGGAGATTTTTAAATTCAACAAAAATCAGCTGATAACTGTAGATAAAATAAACCAATGTGTTACAACTTTAACCTGTGGTTTTAGGAAAATCATACCAATGTGCAGCAAACCTTCTACCTGGCGAGTGAGCGGAGCGAACGAGCTTTGTGTGAGAAATGAAAGTAATAATTTTACCGAGCTTAAGCTCGGTCCCCCTGGTACTGGTTAGAAAAATAAGCAGTTATGAAATTTAGTAAACAAAATATTGTTTATAACCCCCGCCACGTAACTTGACGAATGAATTTTCACTACTATTCAGTTAAAATGATTGGATAATCAGCTGTTCTATAAAAAATTGCATGTAATGTAAAAGCTCGATTTTTTTTTGGAAAAGTACCCCCTCTCCTCCCTTTGCCCTATCCAGCTGTTTTTGACCACTCGTCAACTTATGTGGTGTGACTTATAGTGGGAAATCGTTTTTATGTTTATTATTATTTTAAAAAGACAAAATTTTATAACATAGATCACAAGTTGTTAACCATTTCTAAGAGTTTTTGGATTTGAACTGAGTATAATTCTAAATACTAGCAGGTTTTATTTACTCTAACCTTATCTCTTAAAATGAAAAAAATCTACATTACTAAACCTTTGCAATGAAATTATTTCATAGCCTTTCAATCAGCTGATTGTAAACACAAAAGGTATTTTGTCTAAAAACAGCAGAAGAGCAAACACTCAACAGTGCTATGGTTTATGATGGCCAGTAGCTAAAATCCTATACATTTATAACATGATTACTTTTAAGTGGAAATTGAGTTACTTGGCCATTCGTTAGTTTTGTTTGATTGTCTACCAGGTACAGGATGTTTTTGTACCAATATTAAGTTCTTTGACAATTTTCCAAAATAAAGAAGGATGAAAAAATTCAAGCTTTTTCAATGTTGTTTTCTTGTTTAATATCTAATCTATATTGTACAGAAAAAAAAACTAATTACTGACACTTGATTGCCTTTCAGGAAGTTCTCTGTTCTTGTTTTCCATCAGAGCAAGTTCTAGAGCCACCTTCAATTTGGAGTCATTGTCTATGTATCCCTGTAAACATAATACATACCTTACATAATTTGAACACAGATAGAGCAAATTACATAAACTTAAGTCTGGAGATGGAATCTTAAAACTGGTAAACCACCTTAGAACAGTCTAGGACTAGTCATAAAATTGCTAAGATAAAAAACAATTAAAAACCTAAGGTGGTTGGCAAAAACCTAATCACATCTGTCAGTGAGCAAGAAAACAGAATCATGATCACTATCAGAGGCTTCTAGGTAACTTAAGCCATTTTATGCTACTTTCTTGTACACCTCAGTGACTTTTTTACTGAATTAAAATAAGTTGCTTGATAAATTAAAAATCTCCCTTTTAATAAAAATAAAAGTAAGTAACAATCCTACTTCTAAATCCAACAACTTAGCTAATTGTTTTGCTCCCTTTTTTCAATGAAAACCGAAAATAAAAACTTTTATAGAGAGTTTTCAGCACAATATAATTTTTTATTCCTAAAACAAAAAGTAATTAAATGTAACATACAAAGCCTCAAAAACACTTCACTAAAGTATAATGGTGTGTTTGTTATCACTATCAGGGCTAGCCATTTTATTTTAGGAAACAAATTTACAAATAACTTCTTGATTAGCATCATACGTTTTGGTGCTGTTACTCTGGTTGAAATAATAAAATGTCTTCCAAAATTACTCGATATATTTACACTTACACTCTTAACATATACAAGACGGTAAATATATATGAAAGATGTTATAATGGTAATCAATTTCGACCAGTCACACCGGTCATTATCAGGCCCAATCCGAGAATCCCAATTGGTCCCTTTTTATCCCAACACAATGTCGGTCAATAGGTTTTTACTGATAAATGGTAATCTCTACCTCACTTCGAGAGAAAACCCTCTGAAAGGCCAACCTGGGTATGATCTTTGAAACAAAAGTAGGTTTATAATAGACCATTTCAATGATTTATTCAAAAAATAGTTTACACCTGATCAGAAAGTCTGTTTAGATGAGTCTAGTAGAAATGAAAAATAGGTGTCTGTTTAAAAAACCTACCAAAAAAACAAAAAGTACGGAATAAAAATTTTGAATCATGGGGGCAGCAAAACTTCTCAAGTATGTCATGTGGAGATTTACAGTGCGAGTGACTATCTATAGGCCTTTTAAAAATTATGTAAATTTACCTTTTGTAAATTATGATAATTAGGAATGACTATCTAATCTAATAGGGGGGATACCCCATTTACAGAAAGAGTTGGGTCAGAAGTGATGGAGAAGAGCAGACTTTTGGACAAGGGATATAATTTGTTCGCAGACAATTTTTATACAATGGTTCGTTTTGCTAAAAACTACTAGAGAGGGATACTTTTTTTAACTCTAAACGAAAGTTCAAAATTTCTTTGTCGAGTTTTAAAAAACTCTGGTGAGAGAGAGTCACTGTACTTCAAACAGGGAGAACTTTTGTTTGTCAGTTACCGGCAACAGTTTTGAAGAAAGTCCGTATTCGTTTTGTCCACTGCAATCCACACTGAAGACAAATAATAAAAAGTAAGAAAACTAACAGGGAAGGGTTGAAACCAGTAGTTATTGACAGGTACAACCAATACATGGGGGGAGTGGATGTCAGTGACAAATCTGCATATCACAACTCCTTTCAATTTCAAACTCCTATCCTTTTTAATTTTGTAGACATTGCTATGTTCAATGCTTATATAATTATTGTAATGACACTGATGTGCCCATGTTAAGAAGAGACTTTGTCATAAGTATTATTGGATCTCTGGTTGAGGATCCAGACCAACCAACCCTGGGGCTTGCATGTGATGGACCTGATGTGGATATCGCATCGATAAGTTGTTGGGAACTCAACTACGTATTTGTGCTGTATGAAGAAAAGGTAAAACTCGATTTTGGTGCCTATTCTGGAACTGTGGAGTGCATAGAGAATGCTATCATAAGCCGCAGCACTTCTGGAGGCCGGAGAAGGGTGGCAGAAAAAGGCAACGTTTCAGCAGTGACATTTTTTCGGAATAAAGTGCGACCGTGGACATGTACATAGTTTTAGTTTTAGTGATGTCAATTATTTTATGTGATTTACACCTATACAAGTATACATTTTCTAAAACTATAACAAATTTTGAGCATTTTGGCTTTTTTATATTTTACATGCAGTGTTTTTTTGCCCGTTGTTCAAATAATAAAACTTTTTTGAGTAAAATTTTTTAAATTTGGTCTGGAACCCATGGAATTTTTCTCAAGGTATTTTTCTCCCAATTATTATTTTGTATTCTTCATATTTTTGTAATAATTTTTATGTATAATAAATAATTCAAGGTTAAAAATGAATTTTTTATAATTTTAAAACAAAACCTTACATTTTGCTAAAAAAATGGCACATCATTGGCAGAGTACAGTAGAACCTCGATAGTTCGACACTTTGTGGACTAAGAGGGTGTCGAACTATTGAAATGTCGAACTATAGGGAGTATATGGGAAGTCTTAACAATGGGAGCATAAAAATCATGATTTGAATTTAGGAAACACTTAATTTTAATGAAACTATAATTTAATTGAACCTTGACATAACCAATATTCAAATCATTCACCACTTTGTTTTATTTTTCACCTTTGTCAGTCTCCAACATGAAAGTTAGTGACGACTAACAGTCGTTTTTACTATGTTAAGTTGTCATGGACCGTGTCAAACTACAAGGAGGGTCGAACTATCGAGAGTCAAACTATCGAGGTTCTACTGTATATAGTGAACACTTGGAGGGGTAATCGCCATTCGCACATGCGCTGGATCATAAGTTTTAAAATGACACCTCAATCTTAAAAATCGGTTAAGTAGGTTGAGAAAAAAGGGATGTGACGGACGAAACCCTTATTGAATTAAGAAGATAGATGGTAAATATGTAAGATTAACGATGACATGTTAAAAAGCTATCTCACATATATATATTTACCGTCTTCTATGCAATGACAGTAAAGTGTAATTATATCAAGTAGGCTACTGTAGTTTTTTTTTAAAGACGTTTATTATGTCAACCTGCACAAATTTATTTGACACTATATTTTACTTATTGAGACCCTTTTAATTTACTTTGAACAGACTGTAGAGTTATTAAAATGAATAGAAAAAGTATGAAATTGGTTGATTATTTGTTTAATGAAAATATGAGGCTCAATATTGATAAAACAGTAATTCTGATAAAAAATTTAATCTTGCATTTAGCACTGCAACTGTCACCTCCAAAACTAAAAACTAATCTGCTACCTTAATAAATGCAATCTCTTGACCAGGCTGAAGCTTGGTCGCCGCTGACTTTGCAGTGGGATGAACAATGTGGTAGAGCTGAACCAGAGCGGCTGCATCCTCCAACCTGACGAAATAAATCAGTGAATCAGCAGCAGTGGCCAAAATGGTAATTTTGAGTAAAAGTCGTTTTCCAATTGTAAACCTTTTACATAATAAGAGACAATTAATTGTACATATTATTCTTAATAAGAATCTTGGAATATGTTTTAAACTGTAAATATTTTTTTACAGATATTGTGAATGTTCTAATTAATTGTACCTTACTAATTGAATACTATTGCAGTAGAATCTTGATAATCCAGCATATATGGAATCATTATACACAATGCCTATACAATGTTTAGTAGAAGCTCTCAAATCCGGCCACCTCAGGACCGGACCACCGGCCAGATTTAAAAATGGCCGGATTAACCGGCGGTTTATTGAACAGATTAAACAGAGACCTGTATTAAATGTGTGTTCCAACAATGAACTATTAGGATGTACTTAACAATGAAGGGTATCATACTTGCCTAATCAATGCTATATAAACTTTGTAACCATCATGTTTCCTTTATTCATATATTTTTCCTTTATTCTTTTCTCTTAATCACTTTCCATCTCTTTGAACCCCAAAAATTCTAGAAAAGATTTTAAAATCTCATCACTCTGCAAATCTGCGATTTTGCCAATGGAAACCACTGACTTCTACAAACTCAGTTGCAAATCCATTCTACATTTAAACTAATGATTAAATTACGAGTTTAATCTCATGAGCACCTGTTATCACTGTGTTGCTTTATGTACATTTAGAAGCCAAATTTATACTTTTGCAAACATTTTTAACTCCAGAAAAGTATTAAAGTCTGTAAATCCGGACGTCTGGCAACCCTAGCTTAAACCCGTTTTTTATATCAAATAAAGATCAGATACAGTGAGTTTTGTGTTGTTGAATGAACAAAAATGACAGACTATCAAAATACTACAGCAATAAATGATTTGCCTAAATTTTTTCAGCAACTATTTTTTTATATTTCTATTTTGGGTGTATCCACACCAGTGGCATTTTTAACGTTTTGACGGGGAACAGTTCAAACCTTATGTTTAGTTGATAAAGTTTACATTAGTTAAATGGCCTAGTAATATTACATCACACATATGAAAACTCTCAGAACATCTTTAAAGTATGCCTCTGGACATCTTACCTTGCGGTCTTTAAATTTTCAAGGAGCAAATTGTCGATATTATTGCTCAATACAAGATAGAAAACCATCGGCCCGAAGTGACGGGTGAATCTCAGTGTGCCGTAAGCCTGCTTCTCGTCGATGTGGTCGTAAGTTGTGTGAGTGACGCGGTGGTACTCTGGGTCGTCAGCGTCGTACTCCACGCAGGCTCGGTCCAGCACAAACAGGTAGTCACCTCGCTCTAGCACTGGCTATAGACACGTCATGTAGTGTTAGGTATTTGTTCTACGGTCGTGTGAAATAGAATAAATATCTCATTGAGAGAAGAAGAACATTTATATTGCTTACTATTTGGCTCAAGGTTTGTTCTAAAAAGTGTGGTAGAGGCACCTAATATAATCTAAAAAATATGTAATATAAGTGACTTCAGAAATTAAAAGTTAGAAATGTCTCTTGACTTATACTTTCCTCAAGGATATTGGATCAAGGATTAATTAATTTGGGAGGAACACTGACTGAGTGAAAGTGTAGTCTAGAACTGTAATATTTTATATATATATATATATATATATATATATATATATATATATATATATATATATTATTTATTTTACTTTTTTAACATGTGCAGGTGTATATTTTTGTAATACTCTTCCCCATTCTTCAATTGACTTTTAGTTGTTGAAAACGCACCATCATGTACCTTAACAGCAGGACTTTTCAGAGTCCAGTAGATGCAAAAACCGACGCAGTCGGAGAATACTACATGAACCTGATGTTAATATATGCTTTGCAAAATTCAAGTTTCTAGCTGAAATTTCTGTTTAAAAGTAAAGAAATTTTTAAAGAATTGCAGCTAGGGACATATTGCATCTACCAGAAAAGGATTATAGTATGGGTACTAAATCGTACTCACATAACTAACAATCTGTAAAAGTGTTGTCAATCTTCACACAAAGTGTAAACAGTATATCCAAAAATAACCTGAAGAAGTCATAAAAGCCATAAAAGTCAAAACTACCTGCTATTTCTTAACTCAAATAATTTAAAGACATATTTTTTGTGACTTGAACCCATACTTCAACTTTTAAGTGTACATTGGTGTGCCAACGTCACATTCATCTTCATTAATTAGTAGTTATAAATTTAGTCTTAATTTTTTCTTCCAATTGAAAACAACAGAATTATACTTAAATCATTAGTGACAGGAGCATGTTTTTAGAAGATTCACCACACACCTGATGGCCTCGTCTTATTCTAAACCATAACTAGTCAAATCTAATTGTTATTCAATATCTGGTTGAATAATAGTAACCTGATACCCTCTGTCCTTACTTCTTCTTAATTACTGTAGTTCACGGTAGCTAATTACATCGTTGAAACAATTTACTGATCCCCATTAATGGCAACCTATTTCCAAAGCTGCAAGGACTTGACCAAAGTGCTCAAGCACAAGAAAAGGCGTGTGTGAGGTGACAGCCTGTCTCTCCCTTCCGAGAGGTGTGCTGTGCTTGCACTCTCCATTTCTACTGCCTGATATCGTTTTTTGCTTAAAAAAAATAATTTCTTTGTGAAATAAATTATAGTAGCCCTCAATTTTTTTAATTGAAGTAGAAATTACTATTTAGTTAAAATTAAATTATTTAAGTAATTATTATTTACTTTAAATTACGTGAGTTGGAGCTAGCATTTATTATTGACCTTCATAACTAAACATTTTTTTCTGGAACTTTTATGGCGTAAATTTAGTTATGAGGACAACTGAATGAAAACAAACGATTAAATTGGTTTATGGTAAACAACTGAGTAGTTGATTGTTATCCCCTCTATGATTAGAAAGTAGTCATAAACATTGTTAAGAATGAAACCAGTCAAACTCGTCAAACTCATCTTGTCGGCTGTTTTATCAACTGACTGGAAGACGTTTTTGCAATTATACGGACTGGAATGGGGGGGGGGGGCCTAAGACTAGAAATGTTAGAACGGCTGTTTTCCAGCATTAAGACTGAAACCAGTCAAACTAATCCCGTTGGCTGTTTTATCAACTGACTGGAAGACGTTGTTTACGCTTGTACAGACTGGAAACAGTCAATACATTTTAATAGCGGTTTTCCAGCATCACTAAATCATTATTTTGAGACAGGGACCTCACATAGTGGGTATTTTAACCAGAAAATGAATGAGAGATGAGTGTAGGATGATGCGTTCTTGTAGTGTTGTTACTGACTAAGACCGACATTCTCCTTAGGCAGGACTGTTAATTAATAGCCCAACAGCCAATGGTATCTAGGGACCTACAGTTTACCGTGAGATCCGAACCACAATTTCAACCTCATATATATGAATTGGTCTAATTATGAGGATGGTCTTTATGTATGAACTAGTATTCACTAGTGCGGACGTTAATCCCCACTAGGGAATATCGCATCCACAAGCCATCGCTTATAACTATCCACAATTCGTGACCTCCAAGTAGCTGGATTACAGGACGTCGCCACCGTCCCAGTCAGTGTGAAGCATATTGAACTTCAAACACAATTAGACAACTGTTTTATTTAATTAATTTTTATGAGAAAGTTTTGAAGTTTAATATGGCATGATTTATCTGTTAAGATTTAACCTTTTATTTAGTTAAACTGGTTTACATCACTTAATTAAGAAATTACATTTAGAACAAATAAGTTTAAACGTATATTTTTGTTAGGCCCACACTAAAGTTTTTGTAATTTAGGCAATAACTACAATATTAGTGGTAGTGGGGGAAGTGGTAAGTCAAGGCAACGTTAAGAGATGGGAATAACTGATTGAAAACTTCATGAAAAATTATCATTTTTTTAGACCTGTGCAAATAGAAGGTGTGCAAGCTATTCCAGGCTGACTGAGAGGTTTACAGCTAAATCAAGCACTTGAATGTAGAAGGATTTGAAGCAACACAGAAACAAAACCGTAAGATTTGACCTTAATCCATGCACAGGTTGTCTGTTGAAAGACCAGTCCCGTTATTTTTTTGTCACAAGTTGTAATACCCAAAATGTAATAGGCTTTTGAACAAAATACTTTTATCCAGCATAAAACTATTCAAAATAATTTTAAAATATGTTTAAGTGTATTAATATCTAACATTTTAAATAGTGAGAGTAATAGACAGACATATATGCTTTTATTTTTACCATGAAAATGCATTTAAATTGTAACTTAAGTACCAATTACAAACTGTATTAAACTTCACTATACTTTGAAAAATAATTTGATTGACTGTTGGGAATTGGGTTAAGCAATAGCCTATTGATAATTATTGAGTAAACGGTATTAGCATGGTAAGCAAAAATTCTTGTCTCCTTCACTGTATATTTCAACGACCCTAAAATTAGGTTTAATGTTTGCTTGGATTGAAGAAAGATAACTTAATATTTTAGGGTTATTAAATTGGATTTAATATCTTGTTAGCTCTACAAAAGCGAAAGCCTCTAAGTCGATCCTCAAATGACGTAACCCATATCAGTTACGATGAAAACTAACAACTAATCTAACTCGAGAAATAATTGAACCGTAACCACCATACATTACGCTGTTTTAACATGTCACTATATACATTCAAGACACTTTCTAAATTATTCAGATTTCAAATACCTTATTTATAGTAAGTAACATTTTACCAAAATAACCCACCTTTAGGTTTTCTGGTTCAAACATTTTTGGCACATTGAACTGCCTTCCAGGACGAGGGAAGTATGTCTGATTTGCGTTCCTTCTCTCCATTCTATAAGCTTTGCGCAGTGATCCATCCAGGTCCCTCACCACAATTGTTCTTGTCTAAACAATTACATTAAAAATAAACTATTTGCAATCTTAACAAATGATCGAATTGACACTTATTATTCATGGACATTATAAACAGAACCACATCTAGTCAGGTGTTACAAAGACAGATCCAAGACACACTAAACATGAACACAAAGGTAAAAATAAAAAATAAAAAAAGGTTACTTATCAAAAAGTTTTGTAAAATACATGAGGTTCTTAAAAATAAAATCATTGTTCTACAGATAAGCAACAAAAAGTTCAGGTTATCATTATTTGACTGTGATAAACTAATTCACGTGCCTCATATTAATTTGTGGTTAGATCTACATAAAAACTTTATAAAATTATACTAAGTATACAAGTTTATAAAATTATTGTTGTTAAAGATAGGATGATTTTAGAGCAAAAATAATAAGAGAAAAAGATAGATTATTTTCAATGATTTATTTATAACCATGATAGGCCCCATATCTTATAATAATGCTTTCTCAAAGTGGATCACGGACATAGGTATTTATTCAGTTATTTAATTTAGAAAGTTATTTTTTTTTTAACCCCAAAGCTCAAAGCAGAATACTTTTCTTTCTGCGATGGTAAACAATACAAAGCTTTCTGCAAGCTAAGACTTAAAATCGTACAGTATCACAATTTTTGAAAGTGAATATTTAAAGTCATCACCAAAATTTTATACAAATAATGCTACAAAAAAGAGTCAATTTTTTTATCTTTCTACCACAATAACCGACCTTTTTCACCAGGGGCGGACTGGGTACCCCATTAGGGCGTAAACCTTGACTAGCCTGAATAGCACACCGCGGGTCTGGGGGTCACCCCTCCCCCCCCCCCCCCCCCCCGGTAAAATATAGAAAATGGCATCCTATACACATGGTTTGTTGCTATTCTGACATGAAATATCCAAACAAAATACAAGTTATTGTCTTAGGCTCTTTTGTATTATATTTGTGTATTTTTACTATTTTCCCTTGTATGCAAATAATATAAATCTTGTGCTTCCTGTTTACAACCCGCAAAAAAATAACAGAATGTAATGGCACTGTAAATAACAGAATTTACACATTATTTTTGGTATTGGTAGGGTTAGGGCCAATTGACACTATCTAGGCTTTAGTATAACTTAAAGAAATACTTTTCCTAGCTTAAAATATAATATAAGGGTGGCATTTCAAATTTTTATTTTCAAAACATAACTTTCATTTCAGAATAGCCTACTTGCAACAGTAAAGTGGCCTACCTACCCTATTTCTACAAACAAATAGTTAATTATGGCCTAGAAAGAATTGCGAAGATTTTGGCTGGCTGAGAGTACTAAAATAGACTAGTAACTAATTTTATCCAATTACAGTAGTAACATAGAATAGAGCCTATTTAAATCTTTAATAAATAGGCCTTAACCCAAATAAAAATACAGTGTAACTTACTATACAGAGTAATGGTAAACTCTACAAATTCGCAAAATCTAATTTAAATTGATATAGGCCTAAGTAGTGATTCTCGTAAGTTATGTTCAAAAGAAAGTAGGTTTGGATTGCTTACCTACCCTATTTTTACAAACGAATTGAAATTATAGCCTAGATATAATTACGAAGGTATTTTGGGATGGCTTTCTGTTCCTAGGCCTAAATATAACAAATTTGACCCAATTAGTGTCATTTTGCCTATTTAAATCAGTGATTTATAGGTGTTAAGCTTAGCCACGTATAAAAATACTGGTCAACTTTTCGTTTGTTAGGTAACTAACTACAAATACCTAGGCCTACACAAAATCTGATGTAATTTTGTAAAATTATTGGTTCTACAAAACTACTTACGTCCATGTATCCTGTGTAATAGATATCAAAATAAATTTAAGTGTTTGACTCAAATCAGATTAAAATAATAATAATAATGCTTTATTGACTGGTATCATAAGAGATAGGCCTACATAGCAGTAATAATTAATTAAACTTAAATATAATTTTTCATTTTATCTATGATGTCCAAAAATCTTTAGTTAGGCAATCTTCCACATTGTATGGTGTTTTCATTAGTATGTTTTCCATTAATCTTCTTTTAATTTTTTTACTGGCAGTTCCAACCAAGGCAAGAGTATCGAATTAAATAAATTTTGTTCCATAAATTGAAGTTTTTTTGAGATTTTGTGTTTTTGTATAAAGATATTTGTAATTTATTTCTGTTTCTTATTTTATATGAATGGTTAAAAGAATTTTGAGGTTAAGGGTGCGATCTACCCATCTGCCGCGCTAATGCAAGGGTTTTGAATCTCCGTGATTGTTGCCAAAGTTGTTAACCGATTTAAAACATTTTGGTGTCATCCTTTTCGTAATATAATTTTGTACTCCAATATCGTCTTAAAATTTCGATATTAATTTCAATTACTAAGCAGGGTGCTTGCTAATAATGTTGAAATAAGCGTTTTTGTATCAAGTTTTAACGTATTAAAAACAATTTTTTAAGAAAAAATAAGACGATACACGAGTACAATATAATCTTAAGAAGAAGAATCTGCAATAATATTGGTAAAAAGTTTATAGATAACGATGCAAGAAGGGAGATGCGAAAGGTCTGCAATTTCAAAAACATTGTTATTAGACCACCGATTGATTTCGCACTGAAACAAAAAAAGCATTAAAGTAACAAAATTTAAAATCATCCGTCATATATTTTCAAAAATGTGAGTTTCCACGTATAGCGGCAGTTAACAGTCTCGCTCGACGATTTTTACGCCGAGGTAGAGCGCACCCTTAATTGTTTCTCGAACGTTTAAAATAATTTGCAAAATGTACATGGCTGGCAATGTCAGAATATTTAACTGTTGGAAAAGTGGTTTATAATGCGCTTTTCTTCTCGATCCACAAATAATTCTGATAACTAGTTTTTGTTTTTTAAAAACTTTCTCGGCTATTGTAGCATTGCCTTAAGCTGTAATGCCATACATAAAAACAGTCATATTAATTGACAGCTCTCATACTCTTCACTAGTTCAACGTTTTCGTTAGCGTTACTACGGTTTAGGCCTATCACAGAGGACACCAATACCGACCGATCACAGTTTAGGTTATGTATGGACACCGATGCTGATGCAGTGCCGTCTCGCCGTCGGTTTGTTAATGGTCTCGCCTAATGGTTTGTTATTAACTAATAATCGAAATCTAAAATAGAGTAATATGGTGTCGTTTGGATAAATATCGTACCCATGGCAAGACTGCTTCATTCTCCCTTTCAATCAGCTGTGTAATGATAAATATTATAACGTAACTTGACTTCCGTTTTAGTTTAGACGATTCATATCCGGAACACAAAAAAAGCTATACGGCTGACCTTGGAAGAAGTTATGCTTCTTTCTTTACAGACCTTGGCTTCAGAATACATCCAATCAGCCATCTATCTTTTAGGTAGCGTTATAGCTATTTTGATTTGTGTTTTAATTGGTAGACGCTCAACTCAATGCACGGAAAAGCAACAAGGCTGAAAGTCTACATTTTTCGAAATCATTAAACAATACGTTAAACACTCATCTCTCATTTATACTTGGCTATATAGGCCTACAACTACCTATTTAGTTAGGTCGCCAACTAAACTACTATTTTAGGACTGTGTGTAAAATTGTTACACAGTATTTTTTATTAAATGAGTTATAAATAATAAACTATTTTATTAAAGAAATAGAAAACTTACATACAATTTTTAAACGCTAAGGTCCTTTCCATGACACATCAACAATTTTACTCATGGTATAACAATACTTTCAATGAAACTTGATGGGTACCATAGTGTAAAATCAATGATAATTGAGACAGTACTTGCGGTTTGATCACTTATATGGTACCCAATAATGCATTATTTTAAAGTGATAACTTATAGGGCCTATTATCACCTATTAAGTTAATAGGCTACTTCAAATTAGAATCATACAATAGGCCCTACTTGGTTTTTAGCAAATTTCCTTAAGGGATACACTCAAGAGTGTGGTTTTATTATTAACCTTTTGTTGTTAAAAATTAATATCTACACCATAACAATGACCTAATGTAACTTTAGAAGTCACTTAAAATATATATTTTCTAACTCATAAATTTATCATTGTAGAAAAATACATAAAGCGCATTAACACATTAAGATTTGGTCACAATCGTACTAACATCTTAGAATCATTAGATAACTTCAGAAAAATATCCCTAACATTTAAAAAGCTGTGATACATACTAGCCTAATTGCTGCAAGCTTTCAAACAAGAATAAATTAAGCCCAAGTCTCAATATGATTATACTGAAATATTTGGTAGGTAGTAAGTCAGTTCAAGGTGGAACTCAGTCAGAAAAGAGCCACAACAAAGGAAGAAACAAGTAACTTAAAGTGATGCAACCGTTCTACCGAACCTATTCCTTACTTTGTCACTGGAACAATCCGGATCGTGAAAGTAACAGTTACAACGTCAAAAAAAGTCAGGTGCATTACTGCGGTGAGACAGTCGTCTTATTTTATTATTTTTTTCGGGTTCGGCTAAAATGACGCGGGAAGCGCACAGCTGTTTTACGCCGCTCAGACCAGAGTCCACAGAGTGAAGTGTCTTCAACTCTACTCGGTCAAAAGTAGGCATACACATACGAGAGAGAAGAACTGCTTTGCTCTCGCTTGTTGACAGTGTCAAATTTAGGTCTCACACTCGACTTTATGTTTTGCTATTTACTGCTGAACTTCTCACTCTCCTCTTGCTTTCTAGAAATGTGTCTCGGTTCATTGTTTGAATTTTAACAAATATTGTTTTGAATGAGGCGCAAAGATTGGATTAGGCCTATTAAGAAGGCGCATCGGCCCTTCGGCCGGCGGGCCAGTCCGCCCCTTTTTTTCACACATTTGATCTTACTCAAACAGCCGAACTTCCTGCTGCAACTAGATTTATATTGCAAAATACTTTTAAGCAACGGCCAACCTTTTAGACACAGCCAATTCTGTCCTGGCCAATATTTGTGGTGATCTCAGTCTTTCTTGGCCAAGGTCACAGTTGCCTATTGTTCTGCTTTGGGGGTTTGTAATTTTACACAGTTTACTTGTGATCGTTTCCCAGACAGCAAGGAAGCGTTCTGCAAATATTCACTTGGTTTGCTATTCGGATGCAGTGAAAATTTCCATTGTAGGTTCAATGATAACTATTCAAAAGCTCTTCTACACAAATAAGCAAAGAAAGTGATCAGATCACATAAGCAAGTTTTTTCTGCAACGGCAAGTTTATTGTTGTGAGACTACCTGCCTCGACCCTTATTAATTCCGCCTGGTCGCCCCAGGGCCGCACTAATTCGAATGCGTTCGTGCGGAAATATGCTCTGAAAACGATATGAAAACGATTTCATCCATGCAATGCAAATATTGGATGTCAATTATCAGAATATTTTTTGAAAGTTTTCTACGTTGGTAGGACGGCTAGCTTTTGTTGCAAGGTTACAGGGCCAGGGAATGATCTAATTTCACTGGCGCATTCACTACTTCAATCGTAGGCTAAGTGAATTTGCCACAATGGTAAGAGATAAATTTTTCATTAAAAAAACCTCTTCTAAGAAAAATGTTTTAATGCCTTTATGAGGACCAATGAAAGAAATACCACATAAATGAAATACTCATCAAGCCATT
Source organism: Neoaliturus tenellus (assembly GCA_030545055.2). NCBI lineage: Eukaryota > Metazoa > Arthropoda > Insecta > Hemiptera > Cicadellidae > Neoaliturus > Neoaliturus tenellus. The sequence goes on from CM061531.1 coordinate 238,077,444, forward strand.
TTATAATCAATAAAATGTATCCAATTAAATCAAAACTCTGAGGGAGACCTAGCCTATATTTGTTATGATTAAATTTTACACCAGCCACTTTTGGTGATTGTATAACACCCCCGCCGCAGCAGACTTGCGTACTTAGAGAATTTCAAATTTAATTAAAAATGTTCTTCATGGGGTTAGGTGGAGTGTCGGTTTACCTTACAGTATATGTGCTTTGTAAGTAAATTGTTAAGTTAAACCTTACCTTGTGGTACATACCAAATTTTATCAAGCTATGGTATCCTTCCCATTTCGCCTGTAAACCATATGGGGCTGATTACGTAAGTTTGCCGCCATCTCGGCTTTGTAAGCAAATATAAGTTAAAGCCTCCTAATTAATGCACATACCAAATTTTATCAAGATATGTTAAATAAGCAACATATAATACTAAATTGTTTATTTTTTTAGCTTTTTAAAACCTTTATTGAAGAGCAAACCTACATGAAACTTAAAATAATTTTCTTTTCAAAAGGTCATCTCAACTGTAACAATAGGTAGGTAATTTGTTTAAAAACCACTATCAGACCTACGCAGGTTCAGAATAAGTTACACTATCAATTTAATTGTTAATACCACTGTATTTTCGTTTGTGCTCACTAAGAGCAAAAATGAAGTAGACCTACAGATAACCTTTTTTTTATCAACAATGTCACCAACCTTCTTCATTTAATATGAGCTCATTTTTATCTAGTTAAAATATTGTTCCACTTACTTAATTTTTTAACAGATGGATAAAAATGAGCTCATATTAAATGAAGAAGGTTGGTGACATTGTTGATAAAAAAAAAGGTTATCTGTAGGTCTACTTCATTTTTGCTCTTAGTGAGCACAAACGAAAATACAATGGTATTAACAATTAAATTGACAGTGTATTCTGGACCTGTGTTGGTCTGAAAGCGGTTTAAGCAAATTACTTACACATTGTTACAGTTTTGAGATGACCTTTTGAAAAGAAAATAATTTTTATTTTCCTATGCAGTACGTTTGCACCAAACAAAAGGGGTAGAACCTTGGAGGATTTATAACCTGTTGACTGGGGTGGCCCAGCCCCTCGGCCTTTCCTTAACGACATTCTTGGAATTGGCATAATGCCGCTCGCACAAAGGAGACTCTCAACTACAGAATATGGAGTGTGCTCTACCTCGGCGTCAAAATCGTCGAGCAAGATTGTAAACTGCCGCTATAGGCGCGGAATGTCACATTTTGGAAAATATGATGGCTGATTTTAAATATTGTTAGACTACTTTCATGATTTTTTTGTTTTTGTTCAAAATCGATCGGTGGTCTAATGACCATGTTTGTTTATTTTTAAATTGTAGAACTTTAGCGTCTCCCTTCTTGCATCGTTATCTTTAAACATTTTTCCAATATAATTGTAGATTCTTGTTCTTAAGATTATATTCTACCCACGTACATTTTTATCTAAAATTTAGTAAAGTTAGATAAGCCAGAACTATGACTCACAGCGCTTCAACTAAAATAAATAAAAAATAATCTATTACAGGAATGTAATTTAATTTGCTGTCTTCTGATGGGGTTGTATACTAAAGGTAAATTATTTCTTAACGTGTAACATTATTGTAATAACAACCTTATATGAGTTAAATTTAAAATAACTATAATCTGAAGTAGTAATAACCTTATGATTAATGCATTCCTTACCACAATTTTTAGAATATGGTGATAGTTACTTTACTAAAGTTAAATTCCATTCAACCTTAAAAATAGTGTACCGACAACCTTTGAGTTTTTTCAGTGTTCAAACGGTAAAATTTGTAATTAAATAAGAAAATAGTTGGGTTTACAAAAGTAATTTCTCGTATACAGTGTATTATAAGGTGGAAAGTGTGATATGATTATTTTTTAAGTGCGTGAATACCGTACAACAGTTATTTGTGCAGCAACATTTTCGAAGCCCTGGAAATGTTTTAATTCCATTAAAACACTATGTATATCGATACGAGGGCATTTGTGTGCCCTCCGGTACTTTTACAAATTTTTAATATTATTTATTAATGTCATTGATTAGTTATGATATCATTACGTTAAGAGTACCTAGTACGTTATACGAGATAGTATGAGTAGTATTTGCAAGAATTTATTTAAAGAATATATCTCTATGTGATACAAACGTTTTATTGTTGAATAGGCCTGTTTATTTTTTGTTCCGTTTGTTGTTACTCAACTCAATCAATACTTTTACAGTTAAAAATTATTGAAATTAATTACTTTTGCATTTCTCCTGTTCGTTATTTTGAGGTGAGTTGCGTTCACACTGTTTCGACGAACATATTCTGCTGAACTTTTGTTGTTTGTTGGTATTCATTTTTAACATGTATAGTGAAGTTAGCAATAGAAACGTGTAATTTTCCCACAATATTATAGTCTTATTTAAATTGATGTGTTTTTAAGACTTCAGTCTAAATAACCGAAAATAGTGGTTTATTTATAACAAATCTATCTATATATTAATAGGCAAGCATGTTTCGTTTCCTCCTTTTTCTCAGCTTGTGTGCATGTTATGAAAAATCCACGTATATTGTTAGAATTGTAGATGAGCAGAATCCCATTCTAATTCACGTCGGACTCCAGGGCTACGCCCTACAGGCTTTCAAAGCTCCAGTGTTACATCTTATGGAGGAAGGAGAATTCAAGAAATCTAGAAGAATCATTAGACAGCTGTTGTAAAAACAACTGATAGAAAAACAGGAAGAGAAGGTGTTTCATTTACAAAATGTTTTAAAATTATTTTGTTTAGATCAAGTAACTGAAATTTTGGTGTAAGTTCGACCAGGAGACGATTTCTAGTACTTATTTAATAGGCCTCCGCTAAGGGTTTTTTGTTATATAGAACTCCTCCTACAATGCTCAACCGATTTTCATGTTTTTGGCGTCGTTGGATAGGCATTGGTCTGTAGTTGTTTCCTCTAAAAACTGATGAGAATCGGACTTAAAATAAGGGCGCTATAAACAAATTAAATTTGAAATTTTCCCATTTAAATAACATTATTGAGATTGGTTTGAGCATTTTAAACATCTGTTAACATACAGATGTAGTTTTTGGTGATCACTGATATTCTCAATATTGGATTGGTTGAATTTCATTCATTAAGAACTAAATGGAACTTTTGTAGTGTATTAAAATAAAGTGCTCGATGTCGGGCAACACGTGCACTAGTAAGTACCGTACCAAAATTGACTTTATGTGATATTGCATTATTATTTTAAATTCTTTTTTTCTCGAGTAGAAAATTAAGTTTACAATGCCAACAACCAACTTACAGTTAAACGTTTAAAAGTATTTAATGTTATTTTGTTTATCTTTCTTTGTTATTTCGATATAGGCTACCATATAATGACAACCCAACATAAATTGCAAAAAAAACCAAAATTTCAGTTTCCCAACTTATTTTAAAACCAAAGACGATTTTGTCTAGGGGTGGCTCCTGTTTATGAATTTAATTTTTGGACAAAAATAAACTAAAATCCAAATTTAAAGAAAATACCTAACAGCTAGAATTTAGGTCAAAATCAAATACATTGCTACAGACACGTATTATACTAGAATATTTGGTAAATTAAGTAAATTAACACCGTATGTTCCAATTAAAGTTTTCTTATTATTAGCGAAATTGTTTTTTTTTTTCATGAATTAAAGTTGTTATTTGTCCACAAGCTTAACCCGCAAAATCTTTACTACGGATCGCCACACTTGTCTGAATTCGACCAAAAATTTTGTTGACCTGTCTGTACAGATTTTTTTTTATGTTTTATAATTAAAACGGCCGTTCATTCGTCCTGACTTAAAAGCATTTGTTATTACAATAGCTGAGTTGGTTTTTGCTAGTAGGCCCTACACCTTTCTAACAGCATGCGGGGATTTCTTCTAACACAAAAGTTGGGAAAAAAGGAGAAATAGAATGAATAATGAATAAATAACACTAGCTAAAAACACTAGCATAACTGATAGAACTACTAAAATGTCAACACGATTAAATTAAAAGCGGCGCATTGGGCTGCTCATCAGGCGCCCCAATAGTCATTATCGTCAGTTAATTCAATAAACGTGGATGGTGAAGAGCTTTTTTGACCATTCCATGTGAACTTATTGATAATTTTTTCTATCTTTAGTGAAAAAAATATTTTGTTTTTATTCACGCAGTTAAGAAATTATGAAAAGATATACAGTAAATTTCATTGCATAATACCCTTTTTTTTTATTGTTATAGATATCATTCCTTGAGTTACGGTAATTCTATTTTTTTACCGTCTAAAAATTAATTGATGTAAAGACGCGTAAAATAAAAATAAACCCCTTTTCCGTGGATAGTTTTCCAATCAAACGAACAATTAACTATTTAATTAGTTGAAATCAAACGCCGCGCGCCGCGCCATGACGTCACATCACTGGAAGATCTGTCGACTCGTCCACTCCCTCGACTGTTGTTTCGTTCGGGTTCGGGGGTCGGTGTCCCGCCGTCCCGCCATTTTCCGTTGGGCCTTGGCCGTGTGTTTTGATTTTTGATTTGATTGTGGTTTAGTGGTTTGTATTTGTTTATTACTTGGGTGGTTGTGAGACGTCTCTACTCATATTGAAGGTGAGTTTGCTGATTTACTGATTCTTTTTAATTAGCTTTAAGATAAATGAAGTTTTGAAGAAGTTGTTAGTCTTTCAATATCAGCGATTAAAACACTTAATTCCTAACCAAGAATTTGAAAGATTCCTAACCTCAATCAGCGTATTCCGTGGAATGCATGGTCTTTTAATTTTTTATTGTTTTTGTAAATTCATAATACCACTAATAGTAACAGACATCAACTTAAAATGTTAAGTGATTATTAAGAATAGCCTACTTAGCCTTTTGAATTTCTTTTGATTGTTTAACATAAGTTATTAGGCTAGTAGGCTAACTTATTTGGCATTCATAGGCCCTACAAAATGTCCAAGCTTAAGTTAAATTACTCGTAACCTGTCCGGTTTTTGTAGGTCTGTTTTCATAAATTAACTACCTATTGTGTTGAAGATGTGTATTCTCAAAATATGTGACACAATTTTCACCCCTGTAGTGGTTACGGTCTCTGAGACCAATAATAATTTTCAGTCTTAATTAGCTGATAGGTTGTATTTGCTGTCGCTCGAGTCATGCAACAAACTCCATTGGGTGTGCCTTCAGCTGCCACAGTGTAGGGTAATTTTGAGATTAGGTAAGTTCTTACGTTCGACAGGGTTACCACATAGTTTATTGTTAAGTTACTTCTTCCATATTGTTATAAAATTGTAATTTAACTTAAGTTAGCCTAAATTGTTTAAAATGTTTAAGTTAATCTAGAACTAAAAAGTAACACTACATTTAATTTACTTTTACTCTAATGAAACAGTTTGTAGTCTGATATTCCTTTTGGTTAGACGTCACTGCCAGAGAACGCGAAATGGTTTTTATTAGCAGCATATTGAGTTAGAGAGTGAGGTTATGTTTTAGCAGATATGCTGTCGACTTTCCATTTGCTCAGGCTTGAGTTTGATCAAGGCGACCATTAGTTTCTGGATATAATTTGATCAGTTGTTTGTACCTAAGAGTAAAGTAGGCCTAGTCTTTTAAAATAAAAATGGTTTTGAAAGTGACTAAGCCTCGACTTTGAAACTAACTTAAATTTCATCATCAAATACTAACTAATAATATTTTTCAACGATTTTTACCCTACTGTACTTTTAGGGCTACTATTATATTTGCATAAGTTTAGTTATCATTAAGTATGTTATGTAATAAATTATGTGCTCTTGACATTTAACATTTTTCTCATACGTAAAATGTATGTACCAAATATTTTTTTGGTACCGTACTTATTAGAAAGTGATATAAAAAATAAACAACACAATTAAACCTACTTATTTTTTAGGGCTAAGACCGTCTTATTAAAAAATTTACAAAATTTAATATAAACGTTACAAAAATATTAAATTAAATTGGAAAAAATTGCACCTTATTTAGTGTTGTAAGAATAATTTTATTATTTGAAAAAAAATTAGACCTATATAATCATAAATTTTTTTGTTCCCCACACTGTGATATTAAATTGGTGGATGGGGGGGGGGGGGGAAGGGATGTCAGAAATTTAGATTTTTGTGATTCATAAAAATATGATTGATCCGACCGATATATCTATCATATCAACTATAGATTCATTCTATAGTTAGCGGTACCTAAATAATAAAGTCAATCACCCCTTTAACTAATTAATTATCCCTATTTTTGTTTTTAGCTTCTTATTCCCACATCTAAATCCAAAAACAAGTATAACCTAACTTAACTTATGTCAACAAAATCAAAACACTACTAATCATAAAGACAAATTAACAAAATAACATGTCAGTAGAACCCTGATAGTTCGACACTTTATGGACTTAGAGAGTGTCTAAGTATCAAAATGTCGAACTATAGGGAGTGTCGAACTATCGAGAGTCGACCTATTGAGGTTCTACTGTAGCTTATAAGAAAAATAATTACCTATGTTGCTATGTATCCTACTTAAATGTGGTATACTTTCTTGGGCTTGGGCATTCTTCATATTAATGGAGATTAGTTTAGGTTTTACAATGGATAGTTAGATTAGTTTGTCAAGCTAAATAATTTTTTTATTTTACAGTAATTTCGATACGATATCGATCAGTAGAATTTAAATCAGCGAACTTTAAATAGATGTTTTTTCTATCTTCCAATTTAAAAACCATTTGGTTGAGTATGTAAACTCGCCACCATATGGGTTTTATTTAAGTATAAGTTAAACCCTACCTAGTAAAAGTACATGGTACCAAATATCATGAAGTTATGGTATTCTTTTCATTTTCCCCATAAACCCTATGGGGGTGACGTATGTAGGTTTGCTGTCATTTGGGGTTTGTAAGCAAATAAGTTAACCCCTTCCTAATGGATGTACTCATGAAATTGTATCAAGATATGTCAATAAATAAGCAAGATAGAAGATTTAGTTGATTTCCCATATAATACAAGGAAACATTTTTTTAAATTTCTCCCTAACTATTTAAGCTAGGCCTAACATAAAAATTCAAAATACCAAATTGTTTATTTTTTCGAGCTCTTTTAGATGGTTTATGTTCAAATTGTTGTGTTTTAAAAATTGAAGCCAAAAAGTGCAAAAAACCCATTTTGACCCTTTTGAAACCCCCCCCCCCCCCACCATGGTCCGTTCGCGAACACATTCAAGTATACGCTGGTCTACTTTCCTGTACCAAATTTTATGAAAATCAAAGGTTCCGTTCAAAAGTTATTGTGTTCATGGCACACACATATAAATATATTACATATGGCTTCTAGAGACCTCAAAACAAAAAAGTATCAAAGTTCCGGGCTTAGGTCTTACCGTGACAACTACCGTAATAGCGAATAGGGAAATTCGCTAAAAATAAAATAGTGTAAGCTTTTAGATAAATAATAGGCCCTAACTCTCATGTTCAATGTTCACAGGTTACATATCCAAACACTGTAAGGAACAAAGAAGTTTCTGGAGAGCAACAACTCGGGGTGCTTGTTAATTGCAAAGCGTTTAATGTAAGTAAAATAATTTATTTATATATTCCAAACGGATACACTATTGAGTTACTGATATACAATTATTGAACAGTCTAGAAATCCCTCTTATTTAACTCTAGTTGACATGTTTGACTTAAAGGAAGCAAAACTAAAAGATTGCAAAACTTAGAAACGTGAAATTTTTCCAGTGAAATCTTTCTTTAGTTGGAAATTAAAATTAATTGAATATAAATTTTACAAAGTAATTTCTGTGGAGGATTGATTATTCAAACTACTTTTGATGGGAGGTGTTTTGGATAGTAAAACATGGAAATTATTTACAATTTGGGACTACTAAACAGTTCATTGACTGTTTTTAAACTTAAATATTTCTTATGAATCTAGAGGCTTTGATAAACAAGAGCTCTAAACAAAAAAATGATAGTTACATTGGGAACACATTTCTTAGAAGTCTATTTTGTAGACACTTTTGTTATAATTTTTTTTAATACTGTACACTGAATTGGTAAGCCATTCAGGGGTTTTTATAATTGACATTTGGATAAATCGACACTTAACTGCAGGGCCTGATACCAATTTGAGAATTAAAAAAAAGTGATGAAATCAGAGAAATATAAGTTAATTGCTGAAGATTGATTAGAAAACAAATTTGGACACCTAATAAAATTGTTCGCTTAATAGTATATTACAATCTTTTGAAATTTTTTATTTCAGCTTCAGTGATGGAAATTCATTACAAGTCAACAGAGGATGCATTGCAACACACAGGCCCTCCTACAGCTGGTGAATCATCTGCTTTGCTATAAAGTAAGTGATAGCACATTTTATCCCATCTCTCAAAAGTTCTTTCCTTGAATGTTTTTGGTATCTATAATTTACAAGTTAAGTCTCTGGTCTACCCCTGGCGCGCCACCCAAACACAAGGGGTTTTGAGAATCATGTTATCCCCTGCTACATTGGACTTGTGTTATCTCCTGCTACATTCGAATTTTGTTAACTTCTGCTACATTCAGCTATAAATAAGGTGCCATATAAATGTTTTTTATCAGCCAAAAATAATGTTCTCGATAACAAGTAACATTTTCTAGCCTCTGTGAATTGCCCATGATACTTAATGTTAACCCTCCATTGAGCGCAAGCAGAGATTGCCTCCGCAATCAGGAAAAATGGAAAAAAAGCATTCTTTTTAATGGTGTTAATGGTGACTTTAAATTATTGTAAATGGCTATGTCCGTTGGCAGAACAAATAAAAATAGTTTGTACATTTGAAAAACTTTATTAAATAACTACAAAAGTCAACAAAATATCCTCTAAACTAAAAATAATAAGATTAGATATGTTTTAATATTAGTAATTTACGTATTTTATAATCCGTTAATTACATAAATATACAGGATATGCGCTTAATCCGAAAATTCGCTAATCCGAACAGGATCTGGTCCCAATTAGTTCGGATTAGCACAACTCAACTGTAGTTCATTTCCTGTATCATCATAACTCATAATTTGTAAAATCAAAACTTTGAATGTAAAAACTAGTTGTGAATCTAAACACTGTTAGCGCTAGTGTAGTTCCCTCTTTCTGGGCCTTAAACAAACTGAGTGTCGTTACAACGATTACCCTACATGAAAAATGTGTTATAAGATTAAGTGGAGTAAATTCACATGAAAAGAATTAACATATTTCCATTTCCTTAAGTTAATACACTTTAAATCAGTAAGATAGGCCTAAAGAAGTTACTGTTATTAAAAGTAGTAAAATTATTTTCAATTTTTAGTAAATTGACAAAGTGCCGCCCCTAAAATTTAGCTTTTTTTTTTTTTTTTAAGAGGTTGGCGGACCTCTTTTTGCCTTACTTTGCCCCGTCCACATAGACTATTAATCTGTGCGTGGATCGTATTAGACAAAGTAAGGGGGTGAGCCGCTACAGTACAAGGTGAAAGGTACTGATAAAAGTTCACTGGCAGAACGCGGATTCGAACCCACGACATCGCTGCCATGGTCCCGAAGTCCGGCGCGCTAACCACTACGCCACCGACTCACCCAAAGCTGCTATAGGTTCCAGCCTTTTCAGCCATATTTAGAAAAATGGCCCTGAGTAAATTATCACAGTGTTTTCAATATCTGGAAACAAATATAAGCAGATATTTTGTGATGAAGTATTAGCTAATATTTTTTGGTGGTTGCAGCTGCAGTATTGAAGATAAACCCAAATTCTACGGAATCATGCGTGAAGAAACATCTTCGGATGGTTTTTTTAAACCAGGCAAAGACCCGGATCATTCGAAAGTAAGTTGATTTTTACTAAACAGTTTAACAGTTTTTACATATGTGCATGGATTATTCTACATATCAAAGGAATATTTTTAATTCAACCAATAATTTGATGGCTCCATTATTTTCTTTATTGCGGCTTAACACTTTGGTTTTCATTTTTGTCATATTACCTACTTAAATTTCCCTTGCTCAGAAGAGTATGGGAGTGTAGGTAATTTTTTTGGGTCAGTGTATCATAGCTTTTAATGCTCATGTTAAAGTTCAGTCAAGATTTTGGAAGACCCACTTTTTGCTCATAACTTGGCTTTTTGAATGATGGGGTACGCAATGGGGTATTTGCTGTACCCACATATTTTAATAATGATAATATTTGAAAACTTTAATGAATTGTATTTTGTTATTGTAATGTGCTATGATTATTTTTCTATAGCTGTAACATAAATTACTATAGAGTTGTGAGATAAAAGAAATGGTCTACTTTTTAAGGATATCAGGAAGTCCTATTTTATTTGGTTTACTGTGATTCACAAAAGTTGGATAGATTAAAATTTTTTAGCATTGTCGACTTATAAACGAGTAATTTAAAATCAAGGGTAAATGACAAATACTTTCTCCAGTGGTGTAGTGGGTTCCTCTGGTTCTCGAAAACCCGGGAAATCCGGAAGTTATGTCTTCCTTTGCAGGGAATTTGACAAATATAGCAAGCCCCACACTGAAAAATGCGCCACTACATCACTGACTTTCTCCCAACAATATAAGAAGGTGTTATAAGTAGGCTTGCCATAATTTTATAGAGCAAAACATGGACGATCAGTATGTAAACCCCCTTGCCCCCCCGCCCACCACCTGAATGCTAATGGAGAATGAGTCATTGGTCTTAATACAACATTTTAATTAAGATTAAATTTTTTTAAGCAAATTGTGCCTCATAACTTCATAATTTTATTTTAGTCCGGCAAACTTAAAATGTTTATGTTGAGTATTAAGGATTAGTTAATTCTTTAAAACTAAATGTTAATCAAATAAGTTGTTTATTTTTTGTTAGTTAGTTTATTAATATAACACGAGCTCAAACGATATGGAATACACATTCTTGATTTCTTGAATAAAAATAAAGTTGCTATAGTAATAATTAATCATTGTCACATTGGACTAGAACTTTTCCAATAATTTGTCTATTTCATCTGATTTCACAATTGCTTAGACTTGTCCAGCCAACCCTTATTTTTCATCTTACGTAGGCAACGTCAAATTTCACCTCGACTTTAAATTCAATTACCATAAGAAAATTGAATCTTCATCCTAATTTAGTAATTTTTTGTTGTTGTGATCAGAATATTTATTTTAAGACGCAAAACAAAAAAGATTGTTGAGTTTGTTTTTGATAATTCCCTATTTTTCTAAATATTTACAAAAAAACTGGAACTAAAGCAAAACCGGCCGGGACACCGGGACAAGTGCGAAAAACCGGGACTTTCCCGGTCAAACCGAAGGTATGGCAAGCCTAGTTATAAGTCTCCAAACATTCATGTCTTGATGGCTCAGTCAAATAGCTACCAGCTAAGCAGACTACGCCACGCGCAACTGTGACTTTTAACAATGTACTCCATTTACAGCCAAATGGAAAATTGGATTTTATAAACACTTGTTGCTTTCTAACTTTTGAACATGTATTTTCTCGGAGAAACAGGGGGTGTCATTTTATTCAGCATTTTAATCTTAATAGGCCACAAAACTTTAATCAAAATTTTTAGAGCCGTTTTTTAGAGATTTTGATTTTTTTTTTATGTTTTTAGGGGTAAATTACCCTTATAAACAAACGAATGGAAAAAACACCTGAAATTATTATGAAATTTGACTTAACAAACTTAATCCAAATTGGACCACTGGGACATTCTCTATATTCTCTAACACACACTCACACAGAAATCACTCTTTAAACCTCTTTTTTGGACTCAGGTGTCAAAAAAATTTATAAATCCACCAACAACTCAAATTAGAAAATTTTTACAAAAACAATACTTTCTCCATATAATGTTGTGGTAGGCCTATAGGGGGAGGAAGTAAAAATCAACGAATTTATAGGTTCATTGATTGTGCCAATTGTTTTTTTGTAAAGTACCAGGGAGACCGAGCTTAAGCTCGGTAAAATTATTACTTTCGTTCTCACACAAAGCTCGTTTGCTCCGCTCACTCGTGCTCTTCCATTTTTAAAGACGAGCTCGTTCGCTTCGCTCACTCCCGATGGGTGCTGCACTTTGGTATAATTGTCTTAAACTACAGGTTAAAGATGTAACCCATTGGTTTATATATACAGTTATCAGCTGATTTTTGTTCAATTAATAAAATCTCCATAAGGATAACATGGAAACTTTGAAGGGATCTAGCGCAAAAACCGGATTTTTCCCAGCTATGGGACCAGCTCCAATCGACTCTTGGTGGCCAATGCCCGTACAAACGGAGCTTGTTTTAGATTATAAGATATATTTGAAAATAATAGGAGTGATAGACAAATTTAACCACTATTTGAGGTCCTTGTCTCAAAATAGTGATATAGTGATTTAAAGAGTGGTTTAACATGATTAACAGTGGTTTAAAATGATCGAGTAGTGATTTCCAAGGTCGAGTCAAGTTTTTGAGTAGCAATTTATTTAGAGTCAAGTTTATATTACATAATTTTTTAGTGAAAAACAATAAGTTAATACAATAAAGAAAGGAAACCCCTTACATTAGAATTAACCCAATACCTTTTCATTAACCGACTACAAATTTTACAATCACAGAAATACAGGGTGTTTGGAAAAAACATTTCAGAAATTCAGGAGGTTGTTGCCCACATCAAAATGAGCAAAAAAATCCTGTAAAGATATGTCCTAAAATGCTTTGTTAACCCGCTAGCCACCATTTTGTTTTTTATACAAAATAAATTTTATTTCCGTAACGAATCATTGTATTAAGTTCATATTTGGCATGAATCTTTATCACACTAATGTTCATTTTCAGGGAAAAAATTATTTTTGTCTTCCAAATGGCGGCAATTTTAATTTTTCAAACTCAAATAACATAAAACTGGTGAATTATATCAAATTTTATAAAAAACAAAAAAAATTATAAATTAAATTATCTAACCAATGATATCAAGTTTATAAGGATCTAACATACAAATAATGGAGATATTACGATTTTTCTACTAAAATAACCTTAATTTCCATGAGTACTAATGAAAAATAAAAACAACATAAAAATCTCAATAACTCCATTATTTGTTGTTAGATCCTTACAAACTTGTTGCCATTGGTTAGATCATTTAATTTTTAAACTTTTTTGTGCCTTGTAAAATTTTGATAAAATTTACAGGTTTTGGGTTACTTGAGTTTGAAATTTTAAAATGGCCACCATTTTGAAAATACACATTGAAAAAAATAATTTTTTCCCTGAAAATGAAACTTGGTGTGACAAAGGTCCATGCCAAATATGAACTTAATACAATTATTCGTTACGGAAATAAAAATTATTTGGTGTAAAAAACAAAACGGCAGCTTGCGGGGTAACGAAGCATTTTAGGACATATATGTTTATAGGAACTTTCTAACTCACTTTGATGTGGGCAATAACCTCCTGAATTCTTGTAACGTTTTTTCCAAACACCCTGTATACATAAATAGGCTATTTACTTATGATCAGGTTTAAACTAAAATGGTGCAAAAACGGTTCATAAATTGATGTTTTGGCATATTTTTAACATGCCAGGGTAATATACTGTAATTAATTTAGAAGCCTTATCCCTTAAAACAAGATTTTATTTTGTTTTTGTATGAGGTTTTCAGTAGCAATTGAGAAATGTGAGTGTAGCAGGTCCCGACTGGAAAAATCCAGTTTGCATCCCACATACCTTTAAAGTAGGACCTTATTGAAAAACTTTTTGTAGCTATTCAATCGGTTGATAACTAAAAATTCAGGAAATTGAATTTAAATTTGAGGTTCATTACACATAACCAGAATGTAGCATCCCTCGGCCTGGCAAGTGAGCAGAGCAAACAAGCTTGTCTTACAAATTATACATGATTAATCGAGAAAATGCATGGTCCCCCAAGTAATATTGTTATAAATAAATTAATTGTAACATACATTACAGATTTCAAGTTGTGAGTATTTTGAAAAAATACAAATAAGATAAGAAACACTAAAACTTTTTCAAGTAGAAATAGGTGAAAAATAGATGATTATTAACTAGTGCACGTGTTGCTTGACATCGAGCAATTTATTTTGATACAATACAAAAGTTATATTTAGTTCTAAATCAATTAAATCCGACCAATCCAATATTGTGAATATCAGTGATAAAAACTACAGCTGAACGTTAACAGATGTTTAAAATTCTCAAACCAATCGCAAAGTTTTTCTAATGGGAAAATTTCAAATTTAATTTGTGGATAGCGCCCTTACTTTAAGTCTGTTTCTCATCAATTTTTGTCGGAAACAACTACACACCAAGCCCTATCCAACGACACCAAAAATATGAAAATCGGTTGATAATTGTAGGAGGAGTTAACACAAAAAAAACCCCTTAGCGTATTAAATAAGTATAGAGTAGGCCATTTATTGCTATAGGCCGAAAATTTTTTTAATTCATTGTATTTTTTTCAGGGAATCCAAAGGAGCTGAACCAACACCTAACTAACCTGTTGTATACATAGTTTATGTATCTATATATCTCTGTATGTAATCTATTTATCTTTAAATTTATAATCTATATTCTGTAAATAATTCAAAATTAAAATGTTTGCAAAATAACGATTTTTATTCTTATGTTCCCTGCTTGAGAATTTTTTTGTTTATAAAATTGTTTATATTTCATTGAAACAAAAGAAAACATTGATTTTATAATAGTGTTCATGCAATTTATGAATCATATTAAATGAAGTTTGATTATAACTGTAAAAAAACTCGATCTTACAACAATTTATTTTCAAGTTTATGTATAATGTGTTTAAATTACAAAAGTTTTGGTTTTAAATGTTTTACTTTTGGATAACTGTACGGTTCATTCTGCACATGACATGTCAAATAACTAAAGGTGGTTGAAATTAAGCTGCATATCAGTTTATAAGTGCCATATTTATGTTCCACATTTATTAACAAATGGCCAGCAACCCATTCTATTACAAAATTAATTATTATCATCACTCTGTATTTGAAAGTAGCTACTTTCCGTGCAGCTGAGGCTTTCGAAAGTCGTCAATTTCAAAACAGATAAAACTAGTCACCATCAGCTGTTTTTCCGTAAATAAACATTACTTTCGGTCCAAGGTAAACAATTTTTTACTACATCAACAAACTTTTCCTGTACAGCAACAACTCAATCAGCTGAATTCAAAACAAATTAAATTTTTAATTCTGTCTTTGTTAACTATGTGTAATAACGAAAAAATTACGAATAATTCTCCTTTAAAACATTCATATATTTTATTAATTGCACCGTGATGAAAAGTATCATTCACAATTCGTCCGGAAGGTGACCCACTTCGGGGCGAGATAGTGTTTTCCATGCTTGGCTTCACCTCGCGCGTAAAACACTATCTCGCCCTGAAATGGATCACTTTCCAGACGAGTGGTGAAATATACTATTCATTGCACACTATTTCAAACATCTTTTTAACACTTTTGGCGAACATGCATTGGTCACTTTTGATAATCATGCGTTGATAACTTTTAGAAAACATTCATCGATCACGTTTGGAAAACATTCGTCGATCACTTTTGGTAAACATTTGTCTATCACTTTTGGTAATCATTCGTCGATCACTTTTGGTAATCATTCGTCGATCACTTTTGGAAAACATTCGTCGATCACTTTTGGAAAACATTCATCGATCACTTTTGGAAAACATTTGTCGATCGCTTTTGGATAACATTCGTTGATCACTTTTGGAAAACATTAGTTGATCACTTTTGGAAAACATTCGTTGATCACTTTTAGCAAACATCTGTGAAAATCTCTCCGCAAATGTGAGAAGTGTAAACTTGCATATTTGCGGAAAGTGCTTAAAACAATTTCATGTTATCAATGAATATTTACAGCAAACATTTTCGTTTGCAGTTGAAATTGATGTGCAAACTTCTTGTAAACGTTCATTGCTGTCTGGGTTGACACTCCTCGTACTTCAATGGAAAATTATGTGATAATGGCTTTGACTTTAGGTAATCAAATGCTTTTGGAAATAGGCTAAACTCCCCCCCCCTTCAATAACTAAAAAAAAAAAAAAAAAAAAAAAAAAAAAAAAAAAAAAAAAAAAAAAAAAAACACTTGGTGTGTTGGATGATCCCCAGTGATCACTATTTTTGCCTTTAAATTTTTTCCTTTAAGATATTTAAATCCAAAATGTGTGAATGGTTAATTGACAATCCTTTTTATGATATTGCCGAATTTCTTGAAACAAATATAAATATTGAATTTTAATATATAAGTAATAGTTAAGCCTTTTTTTTTCTTTTTTATCTTTACTCTATATCTGTTACTACCTGATATAGAATCTCAGCTGGACTTTGTAAGGTTTTCAGGCCTTGTATTTTTATGTTTAATTTTTAATTATATTGACAATGTCTATTCCTTTGTAAAAAAAAAGGTCAATGACAATAAAACTCTTGATTCTTGATATTCTATACACATCATGTCATAATAGATGCAAAGAAATATCAAGCTCAACTTACTCTATCTGTTTTTCCGAATGATATATCTGTGATTAAGAATTTTGAATCACTCAAACCAATAAGTTCAGGATCTCTTGATAGGACAACATCAGTCTCTTTGCTGATTGGAACAAACGGAGGCATTTGTAGTAGTTTATTGGCTTTCTCTTTAGCCTTTTCAAGCTCCTGTAAATCACAAATGTCTCAGTGGAAACCATTGAATGACATTTAGTAAAATCAGATAAAATCTTTAATTTCTTACCACCATAATTCACATACATTATTTGCTTTACAAAACCACACTGTTACATATAACAAACATAGGCATCCTATTTTTGTATGCCTTGAGTGATGTGGACTCATTAGTGTTGGAAACCACTGGTAGCAAATAACCAAAACAGGGTCACTAAAAAAAGAAGCACATTTATTTTAACCTTTTTATTGCTAATATTAGGAATTCAGAGATTCATGAGAGGTTTATAACCGTACATTATTTTATACATGAAATAGCCTAATATGATGATAAAATTCCATAAAAATTAAAGTTATTAGGCGTATTTTGCAGGTTTGAAACTAATTATGCTCATTTCAAAGGTTGGCCCATAGGCAGCAATCAATAATAATCAAATGAAATATTACCTACCTAATTATCTTAATGAGCAAATCTTTTATTTCAAGACTTTTAAAATTTTTTTTTTTTTTTTTTTTTTTTTTTTTTTGATTATTTAAGCTGATGATACTGGAGCAAAAAATTCATATTCTTTTTAAACCCGAACAATTTAATCAAACTTTTATTTACCTTGTATTGTGAAGTTTTCGTTCTTGCAGATTATACATTCCCAATGTACATTTCACCACTGATGTGTGGCATCTTCAGGGGAATAGTTATTAAGTCACATACACTAAACTATAATTATTAATTATTTACAAATATACACATTGTCTGAGGACTCTTCTTATTTACGTTTCATTGTTTGTCTCACGTCTCAGCTATACAATTTAATTTAGTATAGTTTTGTGTATGTGACTAATAAACTATTCCCCTGAAGATGTCACACATCAGTGGCGAAATGTTACATTGGGAACGTATAATCTGCAAAACGAAAAGGCCACAATACAAGGTATTATTGATATAAATACAATAATGTTCTTGCAACTGGGTAAAATAAATAACTAATCAAACTATTGAACCAAGGAAACTATGCTGAATAGGCTAAAAAAATATGCCAAGATCAATCACCGTAACCAATCACGTAAGATCAATCTGTGTGAAGGAATCAGGGAAAGCCTGCATGCTTCACATTACAATTACATGCAATTATAATCTTTTTTATTTAAAGATTTAAAAGTGGTTTTTTGTCATCATTCAAACAATGTTTGAAAATTAAGTAGGCCTACTACACCTGAATCAGTATAGAACTAAAATTGTAGAGTTGAGATTTAACTGAAACATATAGTAACACGAGTCAACTAACTTTACATCTATTTGTATAGCTGACTCACCTCTTCTATTTGCTCAGAAGTCATAAATTTATACTCTGGGGGTTGGAGGTATGTCCCAAGTTTTTTTGTTTGAAATACTTTACCCAAATCAAATCCGGTCAAGTTCTTCAGTATCGTTTGAACTTCTTCCTTGAAAAATAGTAAAATATCCTCATCTTTGAATTTGGCTGAAAGAAAAATGTGCATCAGCAAACTAGGAGTATTGCAGTGTTTCATAGAAATAGGTAGATCTACTTGTTTGTTAAATATGGATGCACTAATTTACAGAATGCTGCAGCGGTTAGGTATTTTAGAGCTTAAATTATCTGAAATACATTCACTATTTCAAAACAAGTCATCTTATAGCGATGAAACATAATTCTGGCTGTCTGTACATCAATAAATATCCCTAAGTCAAATCGTAGACAGGAGCATCCTTCCGCAGTCATGGTTGATTTGCCAAGTGATGAAGTACATATGTTATTTCACTGTAAATAAATTTTGAAAGTAGTTATGACATATTTGGCAATAACATACTTAAAATAATTGACGCAGCACATTGTGAACTTTCCTGAGAATGTGTGGGCTGGTGTCACCACTGTGGACGGAGGTGCATTGGCCAAGACCCTTGCCAGGATGGCTAAATTTTGGGAATCGAGTACACAGACCATTCTACATAGAATTCAGGATTATTTACTGGAACACAATGTTCACAGAATACTTTTTGTGATTTGTGCATTTTTATTTAGGTTCCAGTAAAAATATCCGAAAAAAAAACTAGTGGCCCATGTACAACAAATATGAATATATACGTTATTGAAAAGGTATTAAAGTTAAGGTGTAGGAATATCCTAAACATGAGCAGGTCCACAGATGCCGATATACATACAATCTTTCATCTTACATTAATTTCGCATTGATGTATTAAACCATTCAATTCAATCCTTCTAATTTTTCTTGTATCATGCCACAAGGAAGGGGCAGTAACATCTCTTTTTTAAGGTGCATAGCAATTAGGCTATGCGATTAGGCTAGGGTGTGAAAACGCACATTGACAATTTTTTATTTGAATACACAAGTAAATCAGGGTGCAGTTCCATAAAGGACTACTTTCATCTCTATACTTACGGTATTTAATACGTTAAAAGGGTTTTTTTGTTAAAGAGAACTTCTCCTACGATTTTAAACCGCTTTTCAAGTTTTGGGTGTCGTTGGATAGCGCTTGATCTGCAGTTTTGTTTCCACCAAAAATGATGAGATTTTGACTTAAAATAAAAGCGCTATATCCTATAAATTATTATGTTCAATTTTCCCATTAGAATAACATTGGGCTTGGGTTTAGTTTTTTAAACATCCGTATGTACAGCTGTAAATAATTGTAGCTTATTTTTGGCGGTTAGGTTTTGATTATCACAATATTGGATTGGTAAGGTGTTGTTGGTTTAACAATTTTAGCAATTAACTTAACTTGGGATTAAATTGCTTGATTTGCAGCAACACATTTATTAGAACTTATTTAATTCTAGAAACTATTAGAAAGAGCTAAAAAAAAACTTAATTCAGTATGTATTTAAAATTAACTTCACAGCTTATGGCGAAAATAAAATACACCCCGTCGCAGCAGACCTGCGTACTCAGCGAATTTCCTAATTAGTAATATTAAATTTGACCAGATAAACCTGTAAACCAAATGTCATCACATGCTCATAAATAGGAAAAAAAAGTCTAGTCTCCTTATGATAAATAGAAGAGTATGCAGGTATGCTGCCATGGGGAACACTAAAAGTAGGTTATTAGCATAAAATCAATTTATTTCGACCATATAAAGCCATATACTAAGTTTCGTCAATGTCTGTCCATTGCTAAAGAAGTTTGCCTATTCTACATATGATTAACATGGGAAAAGAGTATGCAGGTTTGCTGCCATGAAAAGTATAAAAACCAATATTTTTTACCTTAAATGGATGAATCTCAACTAAATGATGCTAAATACCAAGTTTCATCAAAAAATATTGGTTAATAAGTGAAATATTAACACATCCTCATTCTCCATAAGATTAACATTGGAGCTTCAAAATACAATGTACTGTCTTTAGACTTTTTAATATCTCGGTAACCAATGAAGATAGAGCAAAGCTTCAAAATACTAAATTGTGTGTTTTATTTAGCTAAATCCAATGGTCAAAACAAAAATTTAAAATTTTTAAAAATTACATATGAAAAATGCAAAAAACCCATTTTTGGGGTACAAAACCCCCCAAAACTACCCCTTCCATTGGGTCGATATGTCTGGTTTACGAACTCACGTAGGATTACACATCTCTACCAAATTTGGTGTAGATCGGACCATTTTTACGAGAGTTATCGTGTCTAGGGACACATACATATATATATATATATATATATATATATATATACCCCCGTCGCAGCAGACCTGCGTACTCAGCGAATTTCCAAATTAGTAGTATTAATTATGACCAGATAAACCTGTAAACCAAAAATCATCACAAGCTCATAAATAGGGTAATAAATGTTTATCTCCTTATGATAAATGCAGGGAAAGAGTATGCAGGTATGCTGCCATGGGGAACACTAAAAGTAGGTTTTTAGCATTAAAAAAAATATTTTGACCATATCAAGCCATACACTAAATTTCATCAATATCTTTCCATTGCTAAAGGAGTTTGCCTATTCTCCATATGATTAACATGGGAAAAGAGTATGCAGGTTTGCTGCCATGATAAGCACAAAAACCAAGATTTTTTACCATAAATGGATGAATCTCAACCAAATGAAGCTGAATACCAAGTTTCATCCAAAAACATTGGTTAATAAGTGAAATATTAACACATCCTTATTCTCCATAAGATTAACATTGGAGCCTCAAAATACAACGTACTGTCTTTAGACTTTGTAATATCTCGGTAACCAATGGAGATAGAGCAAAGCTTCAAAATGCTAAATTGTGTGTTTTTTTTTAGCTAAATCCAATGGTCAAAACAAAAATTTAAAAATTTTAAAAATTACATATGAAAAATGCAAAAAACCCATTTTTGGGGTACAAAACCCCCCAAAACTACCCCTTCCGTTGGGTCGATATGTCTGGTTTACGAACTCACGTAGGATTACACATCTCTACCAAATTTGGTGTCGATCGGACCATTTTTAAGAGAGTTATCGTGTCTAGGGACACATACATATATACATATATATATATATATATATATACCCCCGTCGCAGCAGACCTGCGTACTCAGCGAATTTCCAAATTAGTAGTATTAATTATGACCAGATAAACCTGTAAACCAAAAATCATCACAAGCTCATAAATAGGGAAATAAATGTTTATCTCCTTATGATAAATGCAGGGAAAGAGTATGCAGGTATGCTGCCATGGGGAACACTAAAAGTAGGTTTTTAGCATTAAAAAAAATATTTTGACCATATCAAGCCATACATTAAATTTCATCAATATCTTTCCATTGCTATAGTCAGGGGCAATAGAACAGGCGTGTCAAGGTCAAATCTTCCAATAAGCCAGCTGATTTTTTCTCATTTAACTACATGTTAATTTGATTGACCTTCACCCGCCTGTTCTATTGCCCCCGACTATAAAGGAGTTTGCCTATTCTCCATATGATTAACATGGGAAAAGAGTATGCAGGTTTGCTGCCATGATAAGCACAAAAACCAAGATTTTTTACCATAAATGGATGAATCTCAACCAAATGAAGCTGAATACCAAGTTTCATCCAAAAACATTGGTTAATAAGTGAAATATTAACACATCCTTATTCTCCATAAGATTAACATTGGAGCCTCAAAATACAACGTACTGTCTTTAGACTTTGTAATATCTCGGTAACCAATGGAGATAGAGCAAAGCTTCAAAATGCTACATTGTGTGTTTTTTTGAGCTAAATCCAATGGTCAAAACAAAAATCTGAAATTTTTTTAAATTACATATGAAAAATGCAAAAAACCCATTTTTGGGGTACAAAACCCCCCAAAACTACCCCTTCCGATAGGTCGATATGTCTGGTTTACGAACTTATCCGAATAAACGTAGGATTACACATTTCTACCAAATTTGGTGTCGATCGGACCATTTTTACGAGAGTTATCGTGTCTAGGGACACATACATATATATATATATATATACATATATATATATATATATATATATATATATATATACATATATATATATATATATATATATATAAAAATTTTAATGACTATTATTTTTGGTCTCTGGGCACCTGAAAACGAAAAAGTAACATGGTCCCGGGCTTAGGTCTTACCATGAGACCTACGGTAATAGCTTATTCCCTATGGGAAATTCGCTAAAATTACCATTTTATTCTTACTTCGGAAAGGAATCTACAAAACCATTTAAATCGTTTATTACTTCATTGACATAACTTAGTACAATTTAGTATATATCTTCACTAGGTAGGCTACAACCCCCTCATGGCGGTAAACCTTAACTTATATATAGGCTACTGACTCCCATGTTAATGTGGAAAATTTAAAAGTAGTAAATATCTTGATACAATTTTATTATTAGCATTCATTACAGTAGAACCTCGATTAACCATCACTCTATAAATGCATATTTTGATAGGTACTTTTGTGTCATAAATAAAACCAGTTGCAAAAAGAGTGACATTTAATCAAGGTGACATTATATAGGTTAAATTTCTTCCAAAATTTTTAAAACTTCTTAATGTATAGTAGATACTGTACAGGTTTACAATGACATTTATCCGTCTATTCATGATAGGTAATCGTCAAAGTTGCCCTACTTAGGGCTGACAGTTAATAGAGGTTCCACAGTAATAAGTAAGCGATTAACCTTCATTTTCTAAGACCCCATGGCAGCAAACCTACACATTCATTCCTATAGTGTTTATGGGAAATCTAAAATATAAAAAATCTAGGATTCTATTGGAAATTTGCTGAGAAATGCAGATCTGCTACGATGAGATATTTGTTTATCCATCTTTCCAATATGTCCAATTGAAAATTGAAATACAAACTGCATTTAAAGAATTCAAAGACTGCAGACTAAGAGATTTTTTTATTAAATTTGATTTGTTTGTATTTTTTTTTCTTAGTTATGCTTTGGTTACTAATTGAAATACGCTACATTTTAACAATCAATATGTGGCAACTAAACAAATAAATGCATTTAAAAAGTGATTAAACCCTACTCACTACCTTACTAGCCTACTGATGAAATTGTAAACTTGATAATTACCTGAATTACATCCTCTTTCACTTATAACTAGAATATGATAGAATAGCTGCGTCAAAATATATATAGGCCTAGGCCTATTTTTGTCTTGATGTAAAAAGACTTATAATTATTCACAAAAAAAAAAAAAATTACACTGTATTTGTACAGTGGAAGTAGTCTTCCATGATGGTTGGTAAATAATAGAAAACATGTCGGTGGATAATGAGTTATAGCAATGCACAGTCATCCGCGAAAAACATTGAATGGTTTAGTTCTTAACCACTTTTAGCGAATTTCCCATAGGGAATAAGCTATTACCGTAGGTCTCATGGTAAGACCTAAGCCCGGGACCATGTTACTTTTTCGTTTTGAGGTGCCCAGAGACCAAAAATAATAGTCATTAAAATAATAGTCATTCCATGTATATATATATATATATATATATATATATATATATATATATGTGTATATATGTGTCCCTAGACACGATAACTCTCGTAAAAATGGTCCGATCGACACCAAATTTGGTAGAGATGTGTAATCCTACGTTTATTCAGATGAGTTCGAAAACCAGACATATCGACCTACTGGAAGGGGTAGTTTTGGGGGGTTTTGTACCCCAAAAATAGGTTTTTTGCATTTTTCATATGTAAATTTGAAAAATTTTTAATTTTTCTTTCGACCAATGGATTTAGCTCAAAAAAACACACAATTTAGTATTTTGAAGCTTTGCTCTATCTCCGTTGGTTACCGAGATATTACAAAGTCTAAAGACAGTACATTGTCTTTTGGGGCTCCAATGTTAATCTTATGGAGAATAAGGATGTGTTAATATTTCACTTATTAACCAATATTTTTGGATGAAACTTGGTATTTAGCTTCATTTGGTTGAGATTTATCCATTTAAGGCAAAAAATCTTGGTTTTTGTACTTATCATGGCAGCAAACCTGCATACTCTTTTCCCATGTTAATCATATGGAGAATAGGCAAACTCTTTTATTTATGAACAGATATTGATAAAATTTACTATATGGCTTTATATGGTCGAAATAAATTTTTTCTATGCTAAAAACCTACTTTTTGTGTCCCCCATGGCAGCATACCTGCATACTCTTTCCCTATATGAGTAGTATAAGTTTAGCTGGTCAAAATTAATATTACTAATTTGGAAATTCGCTGAGTACGCAGGTCTGCTGCGACGGGGGGTATTTTACTACTACAGCAATTATTTTTGGGTCTCAAGAGCTTTGATGCTGGCAGGAAGCTTGTTTTGTTGTATAGCCTCAGGGCCAAAACAAGAAAGGAATCCTTGGTCTTAGTCAGGCGACAGTAGGGTACATCTATATTTTAACTTTCTCCTGGTGTTGTGAGAGTGAACCTGGTTCCTTGTGATAAATTATCCAAGTTGGCATGGACGTAAAACACACAGACAAGAATGTAACAACTGTAAACAGTGAGCACACTGGTTCTCTCAAAGAGTGACCTTCCATAGTCAAGCCTTCCACTGGTCTGTCATTATTCTAATTGCTTTTTTCTGTTGCTTCAAGACTCTTTCACAATCTGAAGCGTGTCCTCAGAGTTGAACGCCATACCGTACGTAACATGGCTATGGAATAAGGCCTAATACACACTTATAAGTATGACATATCAACTATTAGGCCTAAAGTTATCTTCCGTTAGTCTCTTGAAAAAAATTGACTAATATGATCTCCTGGGCTTTGGATCAAGTATAAGTAGATCCAAGTTACGATAAGGGTTGGAAGTGGGTATGCTCTTCAAGCGTATTCACATGTGCCAAGCCAGAACGTCCACGAAGCACTGCCTTATTCCCACTCTCTCACTTAAAAGGCAAAATTGTGCGCGTCCAACCTGGGTACTCCCTGAATCTACTCTTCCAGGCTCTTCAAGCCTTTTTTTTTTTTTTTTTTTTTTCTCCTCTGCAGAGTCAGGGTGCTAGTCTGGCAGGCTTCTATCCTATATCTTTTACTTCCGCTATTTTCATACTACTCTCTCTATCGAGTCCCCTGACTCAAAAATCTGCTTCAACTATCCTTTACTGGTCTTTATTTTCATTTCCCTTCAAACTCATTCCCAAGCCAAGGTGGAACATCATACGCCGAGGGCTGCGTGGTCAAGGGGGAGCTTGACCCTAGTATGCGGACTCTGGACACCAGGCGACCTCCAGTTTCAACCAGCCTTGTCCAAGCATGCAGGGCTCTGCTTGGATCGACCTTCTATCCCTTGCTACTCATGGGACTACTATGGTCACCAACCAAAAAGGCCCCAACCAACTTTCAGAGGCTTCACAGCCTCAAACATCTAGTTCTTTGGAACGTAAGGAGCTTATCTCAGAGACTGAAGCGACCCCCCAGGTTGAGTCTCAAATGGGTGACTTGCAAACAAACTCAGAAGAGGAACACCTCTCAGACCACGACTCTGCAAATGTCAAGGAAATTGAGGAAAAGGCTAAGCAGCTAAAATCAGCAGGAAAGCCACACCTCAATGGAGCACAAAGGAAGAGGTTCAAGGTTCAAGAACCACGGACACTCTGAAGAAGAGGCATACGTCCTCTAAATCCAACCAATGCCGAAGGGATCAGGAAGGGACTTTGATAATAGGTAGAAAAGACCTAGATCAGAAAACACCATTCCTGAAGAGGCCCATGGGAGCAAAAGAACCAAGGTAGGAGAGAACTCAAAGGCGGACTCCTCTTCACGGAGAGACCAAGTCCAACCTAAAAAACTATCCTACAAGTAAGTGACCAAAGGAGTAAGAATGGGAATTCTACACCCTAACTTCCCAGAGGTACTACTCACCTATGAGCAACAAGAGGCTAAACAGGAAACCATCCTGAAGCTGACACTGTACTCAGTAAGGGACGTTGTTCGCCCTGGCTTTCACAGTATCCACAATAGACAGGGACATATGGTCCTAGTTTGCAGTGACGAAGAGACTACCAGTTGGCTCAAGTCAAAGGAACAACAACTGGGCTGATGGGAAGGAGCGGCTCTAAAGGAAGTGGCGGAGGGAGAAATTCCTTAACCAAAGTCCTAACGGCTCTCTTTCCAATCAGCAGCCAACACTCAACAGAAGAGATCCGGACACTTATGGCTGGACTGTCCGGCCATCTCTCAGAGAAGGTCGAAATACCTAGGAAAGGCCGCATTAAAGCCAGCTGAAATTAGGGAGATGGGCATCAACCAGCAGTTAGGCTTGAGAAGAGCCTTCATCCAATAAATTGATAAACAATAGGGGTGCTACAATAGGCCTTTTAGGCCGAGTTAGAGAAAGGTATCAGTACCTGGCCCGGCCAAAGGAAAAAAAAAAGTTACGATAAACTTAAGCTACATTTGTCACATCTTGGGTCAAACTAGGCTTTAGGGAACAGATCATCCAATGCGTTTTGTCAACATTTAACTTGAGTTTTTTCATCCCAAACCACTCTTTTGCACTCTCAAAAGTATGTGCAGAACACTCCCTAGCGTCAATCGGGTCCTTCCCAGTGTTGTTTAGAGTGGTGTCGTCTTAAATCTTAGGATCTTAGGGCAAATCTTAGGGCAACCATCCAGGTCCAGCGATGGAATCCCTGTGAAGTTTTGCCTGCTCCATATTTATTAAAAAATAAAAAGCAAGTCAATGTAGCCCAGGCCTAGGGCTGGATATTTGTTAACACGTTGAGTGCGGAGTAGGTTAATTACCTGCGTACCAAAATTGCGGAAATAGGGTTTTTGTTTAATTACTAGGTATTCCCTTATATTTTGCCAAAAAGTCGTCAGAAGTTGTCCAGGCGTCCATTTTCTGTCAAATATCATGATGTCATTTCCGGTACGTAAATTAACGTAGTCCGCCGGTGGTGCCGGGGATAGTCACTTAAAACTCTCATCGAAGCGGTTTTTATCATCAGAATACACGTTCTCCATCGATTATTCTTAATTACCTGCTAAACTGCGCAAATAACACCAAAAATAACAAAAGAAAACACTGTGAAGCCCTATCACTTCCTTCACGACGCGCCCCCGAAGGAACCGGCAAACGATCGTCTGCTAACCGAGAAAATGGACTGCACCAATAAACGGTGAGCACTTATAACCTCTCCCGGCAGTGGCTAAAGCCCAAACTAAACAAATGAACCAATGTTACACAATTCGAGAGTGCTACGTAATATTACGCAGGCCGCTGCAAGTGCCGCTGCTCTCCCCATCCCTTAAAAAATGACGGACCAGGAAACGAACTACGCCGAATTGAGCACATGAACTGGCACAACAGGCGGTGAGGGAATCAACCTCCCCCGGCAATGGCTAAGCCCACACTGAACCATTATGTTTCGGGCCTTAGCGCTAAGTAAATTAACGTAGGCAGCCGCCCGCGCCACTGTGGGCACTACGTTAATTAACGTACTCCGCACTTAACGTGTTAAGGCCTATGGAGTTATTATTGCTGGAATTTGTTATGGAGTTTCTGAATCTAAACTATCAGTAATCACTAGGACTAATTAGTTTTTAATAACAGCAAACAACAATCACATAATATTAATCTTAAATAAACTTATATTAAATATTAAACTAACATAATATTTAAACTTAACATTTATGAATTGGTAGTTCTTTAACTAAAAACATACCGCTAGAAGACATCAATCTTTTGGAGCTATGATAACCGCTCTGTAAATAGGAGTCACAGAGCTGACATAATAACCTGCTCCCTATTCCGTTAAAG
The DNA here is from genome assembly GCA_030545055.2 of Neoaliturus tenellus. NCBI lineage: Eukaryota > Metazoa > Arthropoda > Insecta > Hemiptera > Cicadellidae > Neoaliturus > Neoaliturus tenellus. The sequence goes on from CM061531.1 coordinate 238,105,440, forward strand.
AAATTAAAACGCATTTTAAATATCGAGTAGTTTAATCAGGAAACTAACGAAGGGAACGAATAAATCTACTTATATTAAGCATTAAGTTAAAGTAAATATGATATACACAACAGAAAATGACAATTGAGGTTAAGTTTGTGAAAAATAACAAGAACAGTGGACAAGAACAAGAAAGGAAAGACAGCAGCCAGCACTCGCCAGCTGAAATCGAAATATCAGTTGTTTGTTTGTTTGAAGTAGCTTAGTGTTAGTACCAACAGTGAAAAATAAAAACCACTGTCTTGTTGGATAAAAACCTACATATAACAATGCGTATGGATATTTTTGTAGATAATGTTATTAAGACATATTACATATGTGTTTTAAAGATATCCCTTCTGGCAGATACATTTGTTTTGCTGGTACAACCACAACAACAACAACAACAACAACAACAACAACAACAACAACAACAACAACAACAAAAACTGTGGCTTGATTTTAGACAAAGTGAAATAACTAAAAAAAAATATGGCCTTAATTAAAAATCGAACTAATTTATATTTAATACTATTATGACAAAAATTTTGATTTGGGATTTTTATGCATCTACAGGATATTTTGGTGGCACAGTTAAGTTGTTCACCCTGTATACATGATATCCCCAGTAGCACACATTGTTGGGCCAACGTTGGATTATGGTTGGGATGGTAGGGAAATGGTCAGTTGGCATTTTTGAGGTTGGCGCAGCGAATATATTGTTGGGTAATTCTATCCAGAATTTCTAACCAAAATCCAACGTTGGGCTATTTTTGGAAAATCCTACCGTTGAAATAATTCCAATAAGGTTGGCAATGTCACGGTGAGGCCAACGAACTGATTTGTTGGGTAGCCATCATCGGCGATTCCAACCAAAGCCAATTGAGCCATCAACAGCTATCATTGGTAAATCCTACCGTTGTCGATACACAGAACACAATGTAAAAATAACGTCATTTTTCACATAAAAGTGTAAAAAATCGTAAAAGTAAAATCGAAAACACTTTTTGACATGAAAAAGAGGATAATATTAAAGTAATATAATGGTGAAATTCAAAACATGGTTTTCGCACGATAATTTTACTTTTTTTTCACAATAATTTTACATTTGACTTCTTTAAGAAATTAATATCTCTAATGTGATATAATGATGGTCTTTTTAATTACGAAAAAGAACTTAAAAATCTAAATTTTATCCTTTAAAAAAAATAAAAGATATACTTATAATAACGTTTTTTCACGTTAAAATAAAAAAACGTAAAAGTAAAAAAAAAAACAAAAACTAGTAAAACTGAAAGAATAATTTTTATATTTTATTTCAACCAATTTTTACATTTATTTATAAATACATATAAATTTCCATTGAATAAATCCTGTTATACACTAGTAAAATGTATTAACTTATCAAGTTCCTTCGTCACAGGATCCTTCACTGGGTATGACCGCCAAAACGACATCTGCCGTCAGTTTTTCTATAGTCCAAAATGACTTCTTAGACATCTAAAAACAACAAATTTGTTTTAGAAATCTAAAAACCAACAGCTTTTGATAACTTACCTTATTTTTCAACAATGATTTTCCAAAGTTTAGAGTCACATTCTAGAGGTCAGACAATTTTTGCCCTCCTACAAACTACAATCTTAGGTTATTAAATAAATTTATGTTTCAAATAACATAAATTATAATGGATAATCTAATTATAATGCCTTTATTTTATATCCCACTTCTTTCATAAAGGTATTTACAACAGTGCTCTATAATTGACAGGCTAACCTACATATGCATAGTGGTATCGTGGGGATACCACACATATATTTTCAGTTAACAATCAATGTTATGGTAAAATAGTAGTGCAGATTTGCCGGTTCTGAGCCATGACGTCATCATGATGACGTCAGCAGTGATGACGTCATCAATGACGTCACTAATGACGTCACCAATGACGTCATATGACGTCACATGACGTCACATAAATGACGTCATGGTGACGTCATTACCGCTGACGTCATAATGATGACGTCACTGACGTTAATTAGGTCAAGGTCACGCAAGAATACAAAAAACTTTTTTTTGCACTTTTGCGATTCCTCAAAATATGGCGAGAATTTGAAATTTCTCGAGGAATCACAAAAGTGCAAAAAAAAATTTTTTTTATTCCCTAGCGATCAGACTCTTGACCTAATATATCCGTCAGGGGTCATTGACCTTAACCCAGAACCGGCAAATAAAAATAAAAAAAAATTGTTATATTTGACTTACCCACCGAGAGACTGAGATCCGAAGAATAATTTCTTCAAACACCCGACAGTGCGACAAACGACACGCGATCCGAACAGCATTGTGTCTGAAGACGTACTGACTTGGAGGCAGGCGGTTCCCCAGGTACCCGGGTCAGTGGTGGGGATAAGGAGGTGGTGGGGGTAAAGTGGTCAGAAGGAAGAAAAATTAAAATTTTTGCAACAACTCATCCGAGTCTGTCCTTTACCGTAACTCGGATTGGAAATATTTCCTGAGAAATATTTATTTTTATTCTTTCTCAGGTGATCTTGGAACTTGTGAAATTTCAATCAAACCAAAAGTGAAAAAAAAATTTTTTTGTTATTTGAAACTTAGCCGAAAAATTAAGAAATGTTTGATATTTTGCTAAATATTTAAATTTAAACTCAATATAAGTAAATTGAGTGCAAAAAGTGAGATGTGCACACCACAAGAGTTGAACAGCAACTGAACAAGTCGCTCCGTGTATCTCAGGTACTCGGTAGAGTGGTGGGGATAAGGAGATGGTGGGGGTAAAATGGTCATATGAAATGAAAAAAAAATTTTTTTTTTGCAAACTATACAACTGAGTTTGTTATTCAGCAATAGGCATAAGAAAAAAAAATATTTCTTATGCACATTGCTCAACATGTTCAAACGTGTTCAAGGTCAACCATTTGAAGTTTTTAAAAAAAATTATTTTTTTAAATTTTATTTATAAAAATCCTCCTTCATCCCCATATGTGCTGTCCGGACTTGTGCTTGATGTTGTCGAAGAATTTTCTTCACAGCAACATGTTCCTTGTGTATTTTGGACTACCCCTTCTGCTTCATCCATACTGTCGTCGATGAGTGGACAGTCGTATTCCAAGTTCATTTTTATTATCATCCCTGGATTTTGAAGAAGCCGCATGTGCAATTTTTCATAGATTTCTTTTAGGTATTGAAGGCTGTCAACAAGTAATTCCCACTTCATTGTGTGTAGTGTAACCTTTAGCGTAGCTGAGTTGGAAATGAAGCCAGACTTGCATGTAGGATTGGTCTTTTGGAATTGTGGTGGTGGTGGGGGTAATTGATACAACCAGACAGGTTGAAACATGTTCAAGGTCAACCATTTGGAGTTTTAAAAAAGAAAATTTTATATACAGAGTAGTGTTGAAAACTGGCAATTTGGCTGCTTTATCTGTACACTCGATGCATCTTAGGCAGTATACAACTGCGTATACCAAGTAGAAGAAGATTGCAATTAATAAGGCCAAGATTATGAAGAGATCTAATTTTAAAATTTTCTGAATTAGCATATGGTCCTTCCTGATCCGTCTTTCTTCCATCCTTCTTTCCATCATCTCCACTAGATCCACATGCTGGCATCTCCTCCTCCCCAGGCTTTCCGCTTCATCGGCCTCATATATTGGTGGTGGAACATCCATGTTTGCAGCTCAAAAGATGAAGATGTAATGAAACACATTGGTGCTGCATCTCAGGTCTCCAAGAGGAAAAGTGGTAGGGGAAAACCTGAACATGTTAGAACATGTTCAAGGTCATCCAATTTGTGTTTTTAAAAAATTCTATCTTGCTACAATACTGTAGCAAGATAGTTTTTTTATTTTGTTTTTATTTTATCATTCCTTTATTACAATACAAAAATATGCATATTGAAGTACAATGAGGATACAAAATATAAATATTAGTCAGGAGAAATATTCCAAGTTTGGACTGGCTTGAGTCTTCATGGATGATCTGGAGGAGTAGGCTGAAGAAGTTGATGATGGTGACCTAGGCGGCTCGTCATCCCTGGGGACATGAGGGCATTTTGTGTTGCAAGCAAAAATTTGCATGTTCAATCGGTATCCCTGTTCGATTAGTGATTTAAATTCTTGAACAATTTCGTTTAATTCTTGCAGATTTCTTACAAATACTTCTTCATAATTTGCACATTTTACAGTCAGAGCCATCTTGATGTTTTCCGTATGATGTCCAAAGGCGGAATGAATATTAGCATGGTCGTTTGAAGGTAGTATGAAATAGTGGTGGGGGGAAGTTGTTTACACGCTGTCTGATGAGAGGTGGTTAAATTTTTGCCAACTAAACAAATTGATTGAACAAATGGCGCAAAGTTCTTTAGGTGTATGGTAACTTAAAACTGGAGCCACATGACCATATTGTAAACATCCATCATCTTGTAGGAATTGTGCCGGGTTGGATACAGCGGCCCTTCCACAACTTCGACAAAATTTTGTACCATCACCAAACTTGTACCAACCAAAAGTGTTGTAACCTCTGTTGTCTAGCTTGTACTGTTTGATAAAAATTTTAATTTGTTGAGGAGCGTTGGATCGTAAAGTATGGCTAAATAGCTGTTGATCTTCAATAATTTTTCTTACACAAAGCTCAAATAGGGTGCTCATTGTTTGACAGTTGCAAACTGTCAAACTGAACTTCTTTACAGTCTGTATGCTGGTAACCTGAAATGGTGGGGGAAAGCACACACACACACACACACACACACACACACACACACACACACACACACACACACACACACACACACACACACACACACACACACACACACACACACGTCTTCAATTAGCTGTGTGGACGTGAACAGGGAGCTCAATTGTGGGGACATGGCTGAATGTGCAACGCATTTGTGGTTTACTAGTCTAGGATTCCAATATTTTAAACGTCTTTGGAATACACTCGCTATGTCCAAAGTTATTATCAAAAAACGGGGAAACTAAATTGTGAGGACGGTTTCATTGCTAATTGCATTTCACATGAAATTGTGTTTAAGTCCACACAATTAGTAAACCATCACATGAATTGTGTATTCTTGAGTGTATGCGTCCACATAATATGCATTTGTGCACACCGATATATTTGAGTCCCCACAATGATGTCTCACTCTTGTGCACTTGTGTATTGTGTGTCTAGTCCCCATAATCATGTTTTTATCATGTGAACTGCGGTATTATATTTGTTGGCGTAATTTAAGCAAATTTCCCATAGGGAGGAAGCTATTACCGCAGGTCTCATGGTAAGAACTAAGCCCGGGACCATGTTACTTTATTCGTTTTGAGGTGTCCAGAGACCAAAAATAATAGTGATTAAAATTTATATATGTTAATATATATATATATATATATATATATATATATATATATATATATATATACATATCATTTTTAGTTTTTTTTTTCACTTTAGGCCTAAGGCCTTTGGCTGAACCAAAGAGTGTTTTTTTATTGTTGTTAATAATGTAGTTTAAGCGTAGTTTTACTGTGTCATGTAAAAGTTCTGTCCCCATTAATGAGTAATTTAACTGTGAAAACCCGTGTTCGGTTCAGCGCAAGTTAGGCCCAGGTGTAGCCTAATTCTGTCGCAGCTCATGTTTGTGGCCTCTGAGCCCAATGTTTTTGTTTTCTAGGGTTGCTGCAGTTAAATTTCTTTGTCCCCAACTAAGCTAAGACATTTCTGTCAAATAAATCCAGAGAAAAATAAGTTTTACTGAAAGCACCAAACCTTGCCGGCAAGTTTCGCTGTTTTCATTTTTTTCTAGTCACCTGTTTGGCCCTGTGAGCTAAATTAAGTTTTATTTCATTGTTTCTATCGCCATGTAACTTTCCTGAACTTCTGAGTTTTTTCTGTTGCCCCAAAGTGAAAATAGTCCTTCTTAAATATGAAAAAATTTTGGTTCACCAGTTGAGTGACGGGTAACTTTGAACCCACAAAGTCTCTAAATATTTTTTAAGCATTCAAATGATTTTATTAAGCAACCTCAACCTCTGCCACAACTTTTGAAAGCATTTCCATCAAATTCTGTCAATATTTATAGAAACTGTTAGCAATTTAAGACTGCAATGTACTGTCAAGCCAAAAATTTTCGAGTAGACCTGTTTTCTGTTATGACAACTGTTATATGCTTTATAATGTAACTAAATTGATACAGTAAGTCACTAGTACCTAGTTATTGAAGAAAAAGTAGGTTAGGCCTATTAAAAAGACCAAATATTTTTATATTGTCCAAAATTGGAAAATTTATTTGTACTGTAGGCTATTGTTTTTAATGCCGGATTACATCTGTGTTTTTTGTCACATTAACCACTGCTGGTTGTTAAATCAAATGCCTCAAGTAGGTATGGAAAGTCAAAATGGACATGAAATTAACACGCAAATAATTATTGTTATTTCAAAAAAAAAAGTGCACTTATGGGAGAAATTGTACAGTGGAAAACCTTGTTGATTTATTATTATTTTTTTTACTCTTGTCACTGCCTGTACTTCTTTAAAGGAACACAAAAACCCTTGTAATAAATTGAAACAGTACTGGTATATTCTGGAGTCTGGTAGAGTGCACCTGTTTCACAGGGTCCCTGAAGGACAACTTCCACGCCAGCACCACCGCATGGAGGAACCTGGGACGGGCCGGTGGGGAAACGCTCCGCTCCCTAGGACTTCTACGTTACGAACCTGACTCTACCACCATGAACTGAAACCAGCTGTGATATTTTTGTTGTAACTTATTTATTTGTCTTATGTATTTATTTATTGTTTTTCTCAATTTTTTGAATTTTTTATTTTTAAGGGTGGTTTACCCCCCAAAACCCTAAAAAAACGTGAAAAATCTAAATTTCTCAAAAACGGCTCTAACGATTTTAATTAAAATTTTATGGTTTATTAAGATTAAAATGCTGAATAAAACTACACCACCCGCATCTCTGAGAAAATGTGCGTTCAAAAGTTATACGGTAAAAAGTGTTTAAAAAATATATTTTTTGGATTTTCAAAATAGCTGTTATTTTTAAATAAATTTTACATATCACCATTAAATAAAGCATATAAAACTAAATGATTCAGTATTTTAAATTATTGCTCTACGTCAAGTGGTTGCGGAGAAAATTCAATTTTTCGTTTTGTGGTGAACGCAGTACGTTGTTAAAAGTCACAGACGCGCGTAGGGTCAAACTCGCGCTGCTCAGCTGGTAGCTATCCTGACTGAGTCATCAAGACATTAATGTTTAAAGCTTTTAACACATTTTTTTATATTGCTGGGAGAAAGTATGTGTCAGTTATCTGATACCGTTTATTTATAATTCAATTCATAATATTTATATTCTCCAGAATAAATTTATTATATTGTTCAGTTAATCATTCAAACTTCCGATGGGCCTATAATTAAAAATTCACAAAATTTAAAGTACCTACCATTAATTAATTATTAAGATCATGCAGTCACAGCAATATTTTCCCCCTCCAAATACAACAACAAAGGCCTACAATAAGACATCAGCCTTTCTAGACAGGCGGATTCCAAAAAATTTTACTAATAAATTTGGTTTGATAGAATATTTTTATTTAAATAAGGGAACTAAATTAGTTAATTTTGTATAACTTATAAACTTATTGGAAAACTAAATACCCCAGACATAGCAGCAGCAGAAGTAGCAGCAGACATGTGTACTCAGCGAATTTCCAACGGAGTTTCAGTATTTTTTCTATTTCCCCATAAAAAAATACCACGCAGACTGGGACGGTGCATGGCGTCGTCCTGTAATCCAGCTACTTGGAGGTCATGAATTGTGGATAGTTATAAGTGATGGCTTGTGGATGCGATATTTCCTGGTGGGGATTAACGTCATCCGCACTAGTGAATACTAGTTCCTCCATATAGACCATCCTCATAATTAGATCAATTTGTATATATGAGGTCGAAATTGTGGTTCGGATGCCACGTTAAACTGTAGGTCCCTAGATACCATTGGCTGTTGGGCTATCAATTGACAGTCCTGTCGGCCTTAGTCAGTAACAAGACTACAAGATCGTGCCACAATCGTCCTACACTCATATCTCATTCATACTTGACTTAAACTAACTATTTAGTTAGGTCACCATTTCAATAAAGGTATTAAAACTGGGGTTGAGAAATTAGGTTTGTCGCCATATGGGTTTTGTTAGTAAATAAAATTTAAACCGTACCTAGTAAATGTACACACTAAATTTTATCAAGCAATGGTTTACTTTTCAACTACCCCATAAACCCCATGAGGGTGAGTACTTAGGTTTGCTGCCATTTGGTCCTTGAAAGCAAATTTAGGTTAAACTCTTCCTAATTAATATACATATTAAATATTTGACCTAGATATGTCAATAAATAAAAAAGATAGAAGGTTTTCTTTATTTCCCATAAGAATAACATGGAAAACATATTTTATTGGATTTTCTCCATAACCATTTAGGCCAAGTTAGTAATGCAAAATACTAAATTGTTTACATTTTTGAGCTTTTATAATGTATTAAAATTGTTGGATTTTAAAAATTAAGGTATAAAATGTCAAAAACCCATTTTGACCCATTTTAAACCCCATAAAACCCCGTTCCCATGGTGCGATTATTCTGGTTCTCAAACTCATTCTTTCAGAATTTTGATATTTTTATTTTCCCATGAACACCACATAAGGGTGAGCACTTTGGTTTGGTGCCATATGTTTTTTGTAAGCAAAAATAAGTTAAATCTTACAAAGTGAATTTACATACCAAATTTTATCAAGCTATGTCAATAATTAAGAAAGATAGATGGTTTTGTTGATTTTCCTTGTATGTATAACCATTTAAGCCAAGTAAAAATATATAAATACTAAATTGTTGGTTTTTTGGGCTCTTTTAAATGGTTAAATTTTTTGAATTTTAAAAATTGTGGTCAAAAAAGAAAAACACCCATTTTTTACCCTTTAGAAACCCCATAAAACCCTGTTAACATTGTCCGACCATTCTGGTTTGTGAACTCGATCAAGTAAATGCTGCCTTACATCCCTGTACCAAATTTTATCAAAATAGGAGGTTTCATTCAAAAGTTATCGTTTTCACGGACACGTATAAATAAATATTAATATATATATATATATATATATATATATATATATATATATATATATATATATAATATTTATCTATACGTGTCCGTGAAAACGATAACTTATATATATATATATACACGAATAAGAACAATTTTTTTTGCTTCTGGGTAAGTCAAAACGAAAAGTAACATGGTCCCGGGCTCAGGTCTTACCGTGAATTCCACCGTAATAGCGTATTCGATATAGGGGAATTCGCAAAAAATAAATAAATATTTTTAAAGATTAAAATTATGTTGATAAATTTAATACAATGAAATAAATTTTATACTATTATAAATAATAATATAAATTAATATAGTTAGATATAATAATTTGAGTAATGTTCAAACTAGGCACAACTGATTGTGAGCATTGCTTTAAATGTGGATTGGCTATTATAGAAGATGCCTGTGAAGCTGGAAAGATGGTCACTCAAACAACATAGGTGGCAGCACCAGTTGAACCCCTCAGGTCCACACAGCTAATTCAAAAGCACATGAAATTATGGGGACATGGCTGATGTCCACATAATTTTAAATGTCCACATAGTCTGGCCATTTTCAGGAAGATGTCCCCACAGCTAATGGCACACATACACACACACACACACACACACACACACACACACACACACACACACACACACACACACACACACACACACACACACACACACACACACACACACACACACACAAACATACACACACACATATTGCTGTTTGAAAAAATTTATGTTTAATTTGTGCAAAAGGTCAAAGGTCAAGGTCACCCCAGAGCTTTAAAAAAAGGCAACATATCAATATGTGAAATTTTTTTTGTTTGTTTCACATATTGATATGTTGCCTTTTTTTGTGTTTTTTTTGTTTTTTCATCTTTATTTAAAACAGTACAAACAAGATTACATGACAAAAATATATATAGTTAAAAAATACAAACAGATACAAGAAGAAAAAAAATTATTTTTTTTTAACACTGCTGCTTGTCTGCGATGTGGATGGTAAGCTCGGTGGAGTTGCTGCCGCTGCATCCGTGGGACACCAAGTAGAGACATCCTGGTTGTATGGAGCGGAGATCTTCGTTTTGGAGTAGGTGTACAAATCTTTTGGGCAGGTAAATTTGGAATTTCGGCTCATCTCCCGGAGTGTATGGGGCTTCGCTCAAGCTGCAGCAGATTGCCTCGCCGACTGTAGTTTCCATCTTCTTCATGGTATGTATAATATAATGTTTTTCATCCTTCAGCTCTGAACATTTTTTTACCGGTAAAATTGTAGACTTGGAGTGGGCGTTGAATTGTTCCACCAAAGTCTGCAGAAACTGGTTGGATGCCATGGTTGTTCTAGAGGTCCTCGCTGTCTTCTTGCTCTGAGATGTTGTCGTCTCGGAATCTGGAGTAATACTCGTGCCAGGTCTCGGTCTGCTCCTCGCTTTTATAATCACCGTTACCCCCACCACCATCGCCGATTTCTCCATCTTGCAGGTAAGTCGCTAATTTTAAAGCGTTTTTTAACGCACAGTGCCTGTCCCTTTCATGTTCCACACTTTGTGTGCAAATACAAATGTTTTCAGCAATAAATTTAAAATTTTTATCTATTTGCACATCTTTAACTGGAGTAGATGTAAATTGTTCTATCCATCTTTTCTTTTCATATCCTTTTGTGTAAATATTAGTAAATCTGTTTGAAAATTGATGCATAATATGATACAAGTCTGAATAACTGGTAAAACCGTCATACCAATCGATGTGATGAAAATATTTCCAAGTCCATCGGTTTGTTGTTGCGGCTTTGGTGGTTAGTTAAGAAAAAGAGCATGGTGGTTTAAATAAAAATGTGTAAGGAATATTTTTATCTAAATCGTAAAATACGAGTTCTTTAATTATAAACCGATCATCGTTACCACGAAAAGCTTGAAATTCAATAATACCCGGCTTGGACTTGATTTCTTCTTCCATGTCCATTTGAAAGGTCACCCGTCTATCCATCACGGTGTCAGAAGGTCAACTGTTTTCCACACCACGGTAGGCATTTATTTATGCCAGGCCGTACAGTTGAAGGCGCGTTGGTGTATATTTAACGTGGGCACCATCCCCGGTAGGTCTACACCCACAAAATTTTGAATTTTTTATTAAAAATTTGCCAATTCAAGTGTAAAGTGTTGTGAAAAAATTAAATATTTTACTTAACTTTCCATCTGGTCATTTTTGTTGTAGTCATTATCATCACTTTGATCCTTTTCATCACTGAAATGTGTTTCTTCATCCGATTTTACAAAATTATTTTTTTCTTGCACATATTGTTCCAATTGTCTCCACATTTGAACTTCATGAGGAATTCTGTTGAATATTGAAGTGTCCACAGGTCCATACAAAATTGGTGCATCCGGTTGTTTGTCCAAAGTGTCTGTTAAATAATCTTTAATAATTGAACTGGAGAATACTAGCTGTCTTAAATATCTTGTTATTGGTTCAGTTGCACATGTTAAAATAAAAAAATTCTTCTCTGTTCAGTTGAATTTTTATGTCATGTTTGGTCGTATCTCTGAATCTCATTTGATGTTCACCTCGGTGTTTAATAATATCAATTTCCAAGTCTGAATCCAATAGTCCTACTTTTGTTTTCCTGCCAAACATGTTGCTATTAAAGTAACATTTCAACAAATGGAGGTGTTTCATAAAAGATTCCCAAGCATTGGCTGTAAACAAAATAATTTTTGTTCCGAGAGTTAAAATTACTGTAGGTGAATAGTCGGTTGATTTCATAACTCCAATTAAAACACTTTTATCCAAACTTGAAGAGATTGGATAAAAAATTCTTAAAAATACTTCCATCAAAATATTTGGTGAAATATTTTCTTCCACATTTCTTTTCCTCTTGGACAAATATTTTTCTTTTTACCTTTTTCTTCTTCGTGATTTGTGACGTGTTGCTGTTCATTCATGTCCAAAAATTCTGAAATTTCTTTTTCTATATCGCATTCCGTTGTACCACTTGTAGAAGCCATATTGAAGATGATGCTACCCATACGACGTCAGGCAACAAACTGATCAGGAGCGGCCTGCACGCTCCGCTTTTATACTCGTGGAATGTAAAAAAACCGGTTTTTTTACCATACATTTTTAACAATTCCAGTTAGAGGTGTGTATGTTACAATTTTATCATGTAGAATTAAACAGTATGCAGTTGTATTTGCAGGTATAGCTGCATTAAACTCCATTTCAATCTTTATGTCAACACTTGATGATTTTACTGATTCATTTTGTGTAGAACAATCAATTACAACTATTGTGTAACCATATAAGTATTCTTCTGGTGATAATAAAGGTGTATTTGTTTTACCGTAATATGAATTTTGGAATCTCGCATACATATCGTATAATATACTGTACTTTTTATTATTAAATGACACATTCAAATTGTCGTAGGGGAAAAATTGTGAATTCAAATAAACTTTAATATTTTTTAAGTTGCAATGATCAAATTTGCCTGCATGTTTTGTGATGCTGTCTCTCCTATCTGTTTGTAAACCAAATATAATATACCTGGCTCGTTCTAAGTAATTAGATGTTTTAACAGTCCAAGTGTGACGATCCGTAGTTGGCAAGCTTGGATGTTCATGGAATTCCCAACTTCTAAAAGGAATTACAATATCACGATCAGCCTTTAACTTCCTTAATAGTAGCATTCTATGCTCGTCAGCTAATTTAACATGTGGAACTCTCCATACAATTTTGTCTAATGTTAATTTCCATTCTAGGTTTGCATCCGTTGTAAAATCTGGAGCTTTAATAATGTCTTTATCGTTAGAAGATCTCAACAAAACTAATTCTTGTTTAACATTTAATATTATTTTTCTATAATCTTCAGCAAATCCAAGCAACAAACGTAATGGAATATGAAAATCAAAATATCCCTTAGTATTTGGAGTGATTGTATCATGTTCAGGTAAAACCCATCCGGCTGGTTGAAGTAAATTGGTTTCATTAGGTGATATAGATGTTACCCCCTTTAAAGTTGTTGCAATACCTACTTTTTTAGTGGAATCAACTGTTACACCTGATATTTCATATCTAATTTCATCAAACAGGAAAGCCATAGGATTATTTATAAATGGAACTGTTGTACCTACACTATTGTCCTTTTTTGTTACTTTTCCTTCGATATACAAGTAACTTTCACATGGTAGTGTGTAAATGTCTTGATGTTGTATAGGAATACGAATTTCATCGTTATTGTTCAATTTTGATGAAGTGTAAGGGTTGTGGGTGTGATATTCTTTTTCCCATAGTGTTTCGTCGAATGTCGGACCCTGCGCTATATCCAGTATATCCATAATCGGTTAATTTTAAACCAATCTTTTCTATGAAATGAATGTTCTCGCGTGTTAACTCCTCCACAGCTGAAGAGCTACTAATGTGGTTTCCCGTAGGCTGTCCACTTTTAAATGATAAACCCATGATTTTTGTATTAAAGTGTCGATTTTAAATGTAATCTAACTGTAATTGGCTCTTCTCGGAAATCTATCAAGTTACCGTCTTGATCCAATACGTTCAACACGATGTCTGAAATGAAAGTGGTGTTCAACGGCAGATATACTAGGTTTTGTGGCTTTTCAACAATTTTAAATCCTGGAGGTACACTCGGGTAAAAAGTATGTATTATATGAGTATTTGCTCCATCTCTGTAAGCTCCCTGTATAATGTTACAAGTTATATCTATACTATTAACTTTTAGTATAGTTACAGTTTGTTTACCGGAATGTGTTTGATTTGGTTCTAAAATTGGGCTATCTTTGGGAAATCCTAACAATTCACCGATTGATTGTTCCTGAGTAAAATCTATATAATATTTGGAGTTAATTTCAGCTTTCATAGTATTGTTATTACCTTTTAATGTTATATTGTCTTTTCCCATTTTATTTTGCAAAAATTCATTAATATGATCAATTTCATAAGAACCTGTGTGTAAACTGCAAACTTCTAAGTCTGTAAACTTCCCACTGGCATCTTTTCCTTTATAATAATGCAATAAGTTATTTTTATCTTCCGTAACATTGGGAATAGAGTTGTAAGTTGTAAAATCTAACAGTGCCGCCTCCCAAAATCTTCCTTTTTGCAAGCGTAACGCTGGGAAAAGGACACTTCGTAAAGTGGACGATTTTCCTGTTAATGATACCGTATAGGAAGACATCTCAATTGTGACTGATACTTTTAGCTAGGAATTCCAAACATAAATGGCCGCATATTAAAGTGTTATCAGGTTGTTCTCTTTTATAGTTGTAATATATGTTTTTAGCAGATTTAAAGTAATGCTCAAGCTCTTTAGGTGGTGGTAAATTGCCAAAACTATCAAAGTAATATATATTATCACCTAATTTCTTATAACAAACCCAATGAGTGCCAGGACCTTCAGAATTGTCTAAATTTATAATACCGGTTTCGTTTTTCCACATTTTAACTGGTAAAGCATCTTTCATAAAGACACCGCGAAAAAATGGTATTTTTAAACATGAAATGTATTTAAATAATTCGATATTTGTTAACGCTTTATGTGGTATTACTAATTGATTTCTTTTATTTAATATGCACGATACGGTCTTAGGTATAGACCTGCCCCGTTTTTTACCATTGACCATACTGTTGGTTTTTTGCTACCCTTTATGGTGGAACGTCGTTTTCTTCTAATATTCCCTCCATGTTTTGTCTTTGCCGATCTCCTTTTCACTCTTCTTCTCCTTTTTCCACCTCCTACTGCTGTTTTAGCCTTCATACCTGCTGTTACCGCTAAAGCTGCTGCTTTTTCTGCAATACTAGCGTCACTAGACTTTACTCGTTGCCAAGCTATATCCGCGAGCTTTTCATCAGCTATTGATCTATTTTTTGTATCGCTAAATGTGGAATATGCTATATCGTGTTCTTTACAAGCCTGATCTAACTTATTTATGCCTGGATCGCCTCTTTCCAGTCGTTTTTTTTTTCAATTTAGTTCCTGGTCCGCAATACTGATAACCTCCTGGTATGTGAAATTCGTATGGTAAAGCGTCTATTGCTCTATTTACGACAGATCCTACTGGAATTCGATTTAAAGCTTTACTTAACAGAGAAACCGCTGTGGAAATGATACCGCCTCCTTTCCGTATAGTGTCTCGATATGGACTGGTGTAATGAAATGCCATGATTGTCTTTTATATTCGAAAAGCGTAACCTATGTGTTACCTCTATGACAGGTTGCACATAAATGAAGTCATTTATTGAGTTATTTAATTAAATATCAATATCACCCCAATCTGATGATCTAAACTTTTGCGTTTTAGGGTTAATAAAGTATTTATTATAAATTTCTCGTTTAATATATTCACCTCTCATGGATTCAGCATAAGTATTATGTCCCGATTTTCCTTGAAGAATATCTGGTGTAAAATGATTGTGTAAATCAAATATCGCATTACCTAAAACTTTTACAAGAAAATTAACAGTGACAGAATTATCTACATGTTCAGGGTCTTTAAGGTTTGTTATACGTTTATTATTACAATTATACACTTTACTATCCTTTAATGATGTTGTAATGGTCTGTCCTACAGTTGCAGCATCATTTGCTTCTCTTCCTTGTTTCAAGTGTTTTATCACTTTATCATTACATGTAAAAAATACAAAGTGATTATTTGGATCTAAATGTACGGTTTGTGATAAAGCAGCTGCATCATGATCCTCATGACCCCATGACACATTTGATAACTTTTTATCCGTGCAATCCCAAGCATTATTTTTGTATGTTAATAAATTAAATTTTTCATTACCTTGAACGAATTCATCCCCTTGCTTCGATACTACTTGATTTTGTTTTACAAAAGAGGTTGTTTCTTGTTTTAAGGTTTCCATCATTTGACCCACTGTTGCACCATCTGATGGCGCCGAACCATCTTTAACATTTGCTAAACAATTACCAAAACAATCTATAACCCCTACATCACGTATGATACAATGATCTTTAATATATTTTAGATTTAAAGCATCGTTTTCAGTTTTCGGATAACCTATATCATTAATAACAAATTTATAAAAAGAAAATCCATCTTTTGTCTTTTCAGGTATCAAGGAATGTAAATAGCGTCTATTCACGCTGTCTTTTGCATCTTTAGGGTCATCTACGTTGGATATACGTTTATTGTTAGCACTATACGTTTTTCCATTGAAGTTTAACGTATTTTTTTAATTCAGATGACAAATAACCTTTGTTTATTGCATCACCGTTTTGATTTGGTTTACCAACGTTGATAATTCTATGATTTTCTGCATCATATGTGTTATTGTGTAGTCTTAATGTTGGTGATATCTTTTCCTTTACTATTTTTAAATTTACTGCATCGTTTTCGTCCGTGGGATCTTTTATGTTTTTTAACCTTTTATTACTAATATCATAATCTCCTTCAGGTGTTTGTGGTAAACCAGCACCTCTTTTTAAGTTATTCGCGTAATATAATCCATCCGAGGAATATCGTCCGAACTTGTCGACACTCATGGTGCAACTGAATAGCATTTTAGGGACTGACGCATTTTTATGAGATTACCCCGCGGTTTCTAAGTTCATCCACTAAAGCCACCCATTCGTTTTCCAATCCAGTATGACCTGCTTCTTTGGCTTCATGTATTAGTTTCATTCTATCTACCAATTTATTGATATTATTGTAATAAATTACGTTTGTATTATATAGTTTCTTCATTAATCCTTTACCGGTGACTGATTTGATTCTTTTTCTCGGTTCTGGGGAACTTAAATCTAAAGTGGATGCTACTAATCTTCTTTTTACAGGTTTTCTTCTTATAATAGGTATTAATTTGGAAACAAAATCTTTATATTTTACAGATTTATTCCTATATATGGGTGCTTCAGGCAAATAATTTCTTCTATATGCATTAGTTTGTTCCAAAATTTTGCTATACACTTCCAAATCATCATTTTTTACCAATGCTTTTAAAGATTTATTTTCAAATAATAATTCAAATAGTCCCCTTGTTCCCTTATATATTTGATCACCTACGTGAATATTATCATGTTCATCGACATCTAATTTGCTATTACCAATCATTACACCTTCTTTGGACATTCTTGCTCCATAACTGTGGTATTTTTTAGTAGAATCAGTTCCAATTAACAGTTTTAACAAGTATTTCCTTCCTAAAGGTCCTTTTGTATGAATATTTTCACCCAATAAGCTTATGTTTGATGGTTCTCCTTCTGTTTTTTCTTCTTCACTCGCTATAGATACCGCTTCTTCTTCACTACCAGCATATACATCTTCTCTTTCTGCCGTTGTATCACTAAATATGGAGGCTTCCGGGTCTTCATCGCTAATATCTTCTGATATTACACTTTCCCTTTCATATTCTGTTATCGGAGCAATAATATCACCTTGAAAAGAAGGTTTAGTCAATTTTTTGTTCAATTGTTTCAAAGGCTCTGTAATAGGTTTAAAAGTAGATTCGAGAAATTTCTCCCTTTCGCTGATACCTAACTTTAAAGCTCTGTTTTTAGCCCGAATAGAATCACTAAGTGATTTAATTTCCTTTACTAACTTTTCTTGGTTAACCATGTTTGTAGCAAGACGTGCTGTACAAGAATGATTGCGTGATATAATGGTTAGTGAATTAATATAAATTTATCAAAACCTATCCTGTATCGGCCGTTATTTAGTGGTTGTTCCTTCATAATTGTCAAAAATCCATAATTTTCAGCCCAAGCCTTACCACATATGTCTTTAAACCGTTCATATGACATATCCGCATTGACATGATTGTAATATATGTGTTTTAAGTTAGTTTCATCCTGTTTGAATACAATTAACACATTTGCGTTGTCTCTTATCAGTTGTTTTGGTATTTTACTATAAGTCTGGCCTATGTAAATGCTATCTATATTGTTATGTCGCCCCATAGCGAAATAACTCCTGATAGTGTTTTGGTTTTCACAGGATACATCATCAAATATAAAAACTGAAAATGGTTTAGCTTCATGCGGTTGCATTACACTTTCACTTGCATCAAACTTGTAATATTTCACTTCTGGAACATTATTAAATATTTTTTCTAATAATTGGTATTTGGGTTGTTGTAATGATTTAGAAAAGACATACAAGTTATTGAAACGCAATCCTTTTGGGTTTGTAATCAAATTGAATACCACATTTGTTTTACCACAATTGGATGGACCGGTTACAAGACAACGCACCGTGTTTGGTAACAAAACACCATGTTTGCCACTGTTCAATTCTAAATTGTCCACCGTGAGTTCATCAATATTATTAATAGGAAAACTATCCTTTTGCGGTATTATCTCCATCCTTTGTAAAGGTTCAACCTAAAATGATAATCCATCATTATATGAGATCCTTTTTAGGTATCCAAGAATCTTCACTCTTATTAAATCCTAACCATCGCACTTTTACTTTATCTTTTTTCCGTTGTAACACCTTTTCAACGAGATACACATCGCCAACTGTGGATTTTAACATTTCATGTCCATAAAACCCTCCTTCGAGCAATTGTCCTTTATTATCTTTTAAAATGTAAGTTTCTGGTACTGTAGGTTGCACCTTAAATACGGTAAAAACCTCATTTGTCCAATTTGGCAGATATCTTTTACTGAATACACCTTTGTATTTGCTTATTCGCACTTTATCACCAACGTTAAATGTTTTAGGCTTTAGTTTTTCAACTTTTGGTTTAGTATTCATTTTTATACGTTTTAATACAAGTTTTTCATTTTTACTAGTCACTTGGTTCGGTTTCATACCAATTGTTCTATGGAACTTGTTATTGTAATCTTTTATTAGTTTTGGTAACATATCAATCCATACGTGCGATCCTCTGTTTGAAAACATCTTGTACATCGCACCTTTTAAAGTTCGATTGAATCTTTCTATGATTGATGCTTTCACCTCTGAATTAGTCGAATAATGGTTTATGTCGTGTTTTTTCATTAAATTTGAAAATTCTTTATTGAAATATTCTTTACCATCATCGGTTTGTAAATGTTTTATGGTATTTTTGTCTCTCTGTATCGCAGTTTCCATGGCTTTTGTTACACTCTTGCCGGTTGTATCTTTTAGCGGTAAAGCATCTGCCATTTTTGTAAAACAATTGATAATAGTCAATATATATTTAAATCCTTTATTTTGTTTACTATAAGGAATCATTTCGATTAAATCAGCTTGATATAGATCATTCATTCCTTTTATAACAGTATTTCTTCTGGGAAATTTTCTCCTAGCCGGCTTATGAAGTTCATGAACAATTTTTTGTTTCAAATCCATAATTTTATCCTTCCTCATTCATGGATGAAGTAAAAATAAATTTTTTATTACATCATACCCATATTTAACTGGGTCAAGCTCATTCAAATTGATGTAAAAAAATGGGGAACACGGCGTTGGACTTGCCGTGTTCCCCATTTTTTTACGGAAGGAAAAGGAATTTAGGTCGAAGAAGGACGAAGATGGACGAAGAATAGGTTAGTTGTCGATAGGGTTGAGAGAGTAGTGGCCAAAAGGAAGAGTGTTAATTTTATTATCCATAATGTGACGTTTGTCATCTTGGTTCGAGAGGGCCTTTTTCACTTCAGTCACACTGAAAACTTCATGTTTCTCGCTTCTGATGGTGTTAAATTTCGCAGTCAACGTTTTGTCTTGAAATAAACAGTTTTTGTAGTGTTCAAAGTTTACATTTTTCTTCAAATAACTTGTCTTCACACCTTTTGCTTTTTTGATGGTTGATGTTTCTTCTTGGTGTCCTTTATATACTTTAAAAGAATATAATTTGGACATTAGTGCTACAATTTCTTCCATTATCGACGCGTTACATTCATCTTTGAACTTGCCTAAAACTTTCTTATTATTTTCATTATAGTTTGGGTGATTCCGGGGGTAGTCTGAGAAATCAAAATCATTTTTGTGTATGAACGTCCGAAGATCTTCATACATGTCTAAAGTTTTTATCCAATACACAAATGCATCAGTGTCCATGTATGCTATTCCTATGTTGTCACGGCCATAGTACTCAACCATCTTGTTATAATGGAAATCGTACATATGGGTTTTTGAAATATCCAATATGCACATTCCTGCATACAACGGTCGATCCATAACAATTTTGGTTTTCTTCATGCTGACGGCTACGAGGTTTTCATTTATTATCATTGTTGATCCGAAGTTTGGTTTCTGCACTAGTTTTTCCAATTTTGCAGGGTCTGAAACTAATTTTACAATCTTGTGTTTCCTTTTGTTCTCCAATGTTTTTCCAAATATGGCATTGTTCATCAATTTAAAAAAGTCTTTTTGAAATGCCGATGTTGCTCTAGCTCTTCTTGCGGTGTTTCCATCGATGTAAGATTTTAGCCAGCATGATTGAGAGAATTGTAATACTCGGTGAATTTTTGTTATTTTCAGTCCTAACTCCAACGCTTGTTGTACAACCCAGTAGTGCGCCACATAACGATTTTTGTTGTTTAATGTCATCATAAGTTTGGGCCATTTACCTGTTGGTGATACTTCAGTTAATGCCAACAGCGGCAAGTCATAATGATGATCGTGGAGGGTTTGCGGGTATTGAAAATCGCAATCTAAAATATATCCAGTGTCACCTTCTTTGGGAATATCCATAATATTTCCAATTGAATCTGGGTTTATCCATTTGAAGTCTCCATGAGGTAGCGGTTTAGACATGGCCCAACCGTACAAATTATTCGCATCAAAATAGCCAAGAAAAATCGAATCTTTAGTTTCATCATAATTTGGTAGAAATTTATTATTAGCTTTGACATGTCTTGTAACGGCCTGAGTTAATCCACCGCGTACACCTGATTCAATCATCAAAACCATATCGATGTCGGTTAACAGCTCCAACTTGCACTCGGTGGATTTTAACATGGCCTGCCATGCTAAGCCGGGAGATGTAAACGAATGAAGGGGGTCCAGTCCATAGGCGTCGAAGCAAGTGTTGCGAAATTCTTCCATTATGTCGCAGAGAAGTGCCACATCCAGTTTCATGTAGAAATCAGAATATTCACCAAGATTTTGCATGCCTAATTCATTCCACACATTGCAGGCATGTTCGTAGTCTTCGTTAGTGATTTCACATCCAGTTAATTTACTGGTGAATGCTTCCCTCGGCGGTAGTCTTCTTTCTTCGTAACGTTCCGGGCTGTCGATGTAGTCATAGGGAAACACCCCTTTCCGTAGAACCAAATTCATCTTGTCCTGCGGAACAATTTTACTTGTTTCCATTAGATCGTGTCTCCTTAGGTTATCAGTCAGTTTACTTAGACTAGAAGGCATAAATCTAAATGAATCAACAAATCGGAGTTTAATTTTTTTATCTACAGTTTTTGAAAAACTAATAAATTTTTCTGTCGTTTCTGCCAATACCTCTATTTTCCCATCATCTCTACCTAATTCAGGTATGATGAAATGTGAATCGTACCCGCTAAGGTTGTGTAAGACCACTGGAATAAATTTTGGTAACTTGTAATTTACATTGCATCTATTACACGCTGCACCTCTGTACTGTCCAGTCAAATGATCGTGGTCTTTAACTTTATGGTTGTCATCTGTAAACTGGTTCTTGCACAAATAACAAATTCTTGCCAAGTCATGTTGTTCCTCCTCTTCGTAATCCAATGGTGTCATCGGTACAATATTGTCAAACATAGCTTGCTCTTTCAAAGCAATCTCATATAATTTGTCAAGAAAAATCTTTGGTGCGTTTTCACCTCGGTATAATACAGGTGTTGATGAAAGTCCATAATCTTGTAAATGTTCCTCAGTCAAGGTAGATTTTACAATTAAACAAAAACTGTTAGGTTTATGCTGCTGATATTTTGTCCTACTGACAATTTCCGATTCTGGATGTTCTTGGGGTACCAGTGTGGACTCAAAGTCTGCATAAATTACAAATGGTACCCTATATTGATGGCTAATCTTTTCAAATTTTACAATGGTACGGTTCGGTGGTGGTAAACTAATTTTACATTCATAATTGTCATTACAAAGCCTCTGGTGTTCCTGTAGCCACTGACGTCCACCTTTTCTTAAATCACTATTTACAAAACAGAAGCAACGCTTACAAACTGTAATTTTATGCTCGTTTTTTGTTAGTTTGCAACTACAAGTCTTTCAAAGTCTTTTATATATACATAGTGGGAAATTTCCCCTTTTGTAATTAACAATAAATCAGTGTGATTCCTTAATTCTGTTTTTACAACCTTAATTGGATACACCGTGTTAGAATCATCCAAACCAAAAATATTTACACTAACACCTACATTCCTTTTTTCAAATTTACAAACATCTTTAATGTTCACAGGGTATGACATTCCTTGAAAGTTATATCTAGTATTTACACGATCGTAGTGCCTACTCACTCTGCATGGGTGTTGATTAGGCAAAATATATTTACAAAGCATGGCATATTTAAAACATTCTTGATCTTGGTTCTGTACATTTATACAACTTTTAGTTTGTTCAATTTTCTTAGGTAGAGGGATGTAACTGCTTCCTCTCATACCGTATCCGTGTTTTTGAACTCTCAGATCTAAACCTTCTATTGACACCAACCTCCATCCTGACCCTCGGCCTTGGTGTTCTTGCAATTTTATTATTAACTCCTCTAAACATTCATCAATTATATTTTTTATATCTGAGGTGAACATTAGGGTACGGTTTTTAGTTATAAACCCTCTTAAAGTGGTTTCCCCATCAGTGTTTGTAAAAGTTGCATCTAAAACTAATCCAAATTTAATAAAATTTAGTCTGATTAATTCTTGTTGTAGTGTTTGTTCAATTAGTAATTTCGCCTGTGCTAAGAAATTGTCCAATTCCAGTTGCAAATTATTTATTTTAAAGTGAACTACCTTCTGTCCAGGCAGAGCTGTAGTTCGTAGCTGCGTTGTTCCGTCTTCTCCTTCCGGTTCGGTGTCCATCCGTGCCGTGTCCAGGTCCACCCGTGCCGTAGTTCTGGAGGCTCCTGATGTTCCGGCACCTCCAAACTGTATGACACTGGGTCGTCCCTGCTGCATTTGTTGCAAATAACTCTCCCAGTTGTCAAGCCGTTGATTAAATTCATCCAAAAATTCGTCAATCCAATCGCAGTCCATTTCATTAGCCGTTAAACTTGCCGGGTCTTCCATATGTAATTCTTGATGTATAGCTAAAATGTCTTCATCTGGGAAAAATTCCCCACAAATATGGCAAAGAAGCATTTTTAACACTTATTACCAAGAGCGTCTTTGGATGTTAACTCACCAAACAAAAGTTAACAAAAGTTCACCAAAGAATGAGAGACGCTCTTGACCGACCTCCTTTTATAGCGGGTGGTGGGGGGTGATCTTTGGGAAAGACCCGTTCTGCGCATGCGCAGAACAAATCTGCACATGCGCAGAACAAAATGTATTATATTTATTTTAAATTTGCTATTTAGGACAAATATATAGGTCAAGGCCACCTTAAATCTGGTAAAAAAGAGGGAACACTGGATAAGAGATGGTATTAAGATTGACTTTCTAACAAATACTTTCAATAATATGTCAACTGGTTCAAAAGTTTAATATTTTTATTATTTACTGCCCAACTTGTTCAAAATTAAAACTTTTAAATATATTTGTTTGAGCAAATGCTTTTGGCACACTTACCACACGCCAAAACTCAAAAAATGTACAGAATTAAGACTGATCTCGCGGGGAAATACTGATGTGCTACCTATCATTGGTCATCTGACTCGAATAAGAATTGGTGATTCCAGATGGGGAAATTACCAGTAGGACCAAATATCAGCTGCATAAACCAAAATTTCATAAGTGGTCTTCAGAAAGTGAGGATTTTAATAACAGATAAAAACTGTTTGGTTTATGCAGCTGATATTTGGTCCTATTGGTAATTTGCCCATCTGGAATCACCAATACTATGCGATTTAGATAACCAATGTGAGGTGGCTACATAGTATTTCCCCGAAAGATCAGCTTAAATCCTGTACTTTATATGAGTCTTAGCGTGTAGGAAGTCTGGCAAAAGCATTTGACCAAAACAAAATATATTTAAAATTTTAAGCTTAAACAAACTAGCGAGTATAAAAAATAAAAAATATTTCATAACCATTGACAACCTGTTAACATATTGCAGTGTTAAAGTATTTGCTATTGAGTCAATCTTACCATCACCTCCGATCCAGCGTTCCCTCTTTCTTACCAAATGAGACTGAGGCTTGACTACCCGTATATATGACGTTTCCCCCACCACTAATGCTCTCCCCCACCACAATCAATTCTCAAAAGTGGGTCAAGGCCATCGGAAATTATTATTTTGAGCGGAGGATAGAGCATCTGCTGCTCTATCCCCCGCTCATATTCTTTTTTCTTCTTTTTTACAGTTTTATATTTTTTTTGGATTTTTGTAAAATGCAAAACAAAAAATTATTTACAAAAAGTTATTTACAAAGGTGAAACTTCATCACTGCTATCCTCGTCATCACTACTCTCCGAAAATAATCTTCTACT
The DNA here is from genome assembly GCA_030545055.2 of Neoaliturus tenellus. NCBI lineage: Eukaryota > Metazoa > Arthropoda > Insecta > Hemiptera > Cicadellidae > Neoaliturus > Neoaliturus tenellus. The sequence goes on from CM061531.1 coordinate 238,130,152, forward strand.
ACAAAATACAAGTCTTTTACACAACGACATTCTGTCCAATATAGCTCCAACTTGAGGGGTGTTCTGATCTTCCATTTCTTCTTCTTCTGAAGACGAGTCCAAAGTTTCATAAGCATGTAAGTCAATATCTATTAAATTATTTTCTTCTTCATCCAATTCTTTCGTTGCACTTTCATCTTCTGTAACATTTTCTTCTTCCTCTTCCCCATTTGTTATTTCAATTGTTATGTCTTGTAAAATTTCAAACATTTGTCTGCGAGGCACATTAGTGTTGTCCAGTGGAGCCATCTTAGTGGAATGTTTCACCTTTGCAAACAAACTAGAGTTTTATATAGATATGTAAATTATTTACCCCCACCACCATTTATCCGTAAACTAAAACTCACAAACCATGTCCAAGTCATTCTGAAATTAAAATTATTTTTTGAAAAATATAGCCATTTTGGCATTCACCCGATTGTCAAATAAATATTTCACAAACTCAAAATTTGTTGTTTTATCAGTCAACATGGTAGACAGAAAGGCTTCAACAATTTTTTGCGATCTCTCATTCTGAGGCTCGCATCTCACATTTTCAATAGTCCCTTTCCTTGTCGTGTCTTCTATTAGCTCCACAATCTCTACCAAGTCCTCCTCCAAAAGCACAAACTCCACGCAGTGACTTACCATGATGCTTCTTCCTTGGATTTAGCGAGAGTGATGTTCCTCAGCTGATGTCCACCACCTATATCACTTTACTCCCACCACTTTTCAAGACCATACATTCAACATCCTAAGTAAGATTTTATTTTTTAAACTAAAACCTAGGTACTGCCCCTGGCCAACGAAATAATAAGCTTCTCTTAGGCTCCACCTGGTTTCTGCTGTATGTATGCCAATCATGTAAATAAGCCGCACAAATATCACACCTTTCTTGCGATATTTCATCTCTTTTTATGTTAGAAATTCCAGTCATCATCATGTAGCCACCGCTTTCTATAAATTCTGTCATGTCCTCACATGCAGCAAAACCACAGTCTTTACAAAACTTAATATTTTCGTTTCTGAAAACATAAGCAAAATAATTTGTGTAGCCATTTCTTTCAAAGTCAAACTCCTTAACTAAAATTTTAATTTTTGGTGGTGCACCAGACTGATGCACCACATACTTGAACAATTCGGAGTCATCAGAAATTTTCATTAAACACAATTGTAGAAGACTGGAAGGAGCCATCTGGAGGTGTGCGTCTCCTAGCTACGCTGAACTGAGACTGATCAACCTCCTCAATACCCTACGCCTGGTTAAACTTACCCCCACCACTTCTTATAAGTAGGTCAAGGTCAAATAAAATTACCCTGTGAGCGGGGGATAAAGCACTAAGTGATATGTTATTCCAGTATCACAGAGTGCTCTATCCCCCGCTCTGTTTTTTTTCCACATACCAAACAAATAGTCCATGTTCAAGTCCAAGTCGTACAAAATAAAATAATTTTCCACACTTACATCTCTAAATGTTGGCCCCCATAACCATCTGATTTTTTATTTTCAAACCCTTCTAAAAATTTAATTTTTCTTTCCAGCTGCTGAATATAATTTGCAGCTCCTATTAGAGTGTCCAGCTTACTGGAGCGAAAATTCACTGTTGGCACGATCAGTTGTAGCCGGAAAATTGCCAAACGCTCTTGGTAATTTCGCTGTTGGTCCGCCAGCCGCTTCTTCTCTTTATTTTTTTGTCTCATGTCCTTAACCAACAAACTTCTTAAGATTCTTTCTTGCTCAACTTCAGTGGATGGGCCAGGTTTTGGTGATGACTGTGGTTCAGGTGAAGAATTATTTTTGTAGTCCAACAGCATCGGAGCATAGACGTGACCTGATGGTAAACGCTCCAACTCCAAGTCCCCCGCAAACGGATTGGGTCCTAAAATTTTTACTACCCGCTCGTGGTCTGGGTGAACTTTTCTGTTGGGCGCTTCGAAAGACACTTCAGTCATGTTTCCGCTCATAATGTGCTGCTCGGATGAAGGAATAAAGCAGAATGAGCCAAGTGAGTAGCACTGGGAATTTAGTGAGATTCAGTAGTAGTGGGGTAAACTGGTTGTCACGTGACCTTTCAGTAGTAGGGGAAACCGGTTGTCACGTAATCATGTACTGCTTCACCATAATGCTAAACATCTGTTTGGTTAATAAAATTAATTTGTTATAAATTTTCTTCACCGTCCAGGACACTGGTTTGGGACGTGTCTGAATAATGTTTTTTTATTTATAAATAATAAAAAGAAAAAAACATTATCCCCAGGTTAAGATATTATATAAATGAACTATTTTATTTTTTTTTTTTTAATAGCTCATTTATATAATACCCCCCTCCCTTATTTCAAGAGGGTGAAGATATAATTTTGGAAAAACTAATTTGGAAAAACTTAATTTGGAAAAAGAATAATTTGGAAAAAACATTTTTTTGCATCTCAAGTTACTTCTTCATACGCCACACGGTTCTCAACTGTCCTAAGACACGCTTGCGTATCAAATACCCCCTGAAGGTCATAAAATGTGGTTGTACAAATTCTGGAGAAACCCTTACCTAAACATTTTTGTCATTGTGCCTCATCAAAAACACGTTAGGCTTTACACTAAGATGTTTTCGGAAAAAATATTTATGACCTTCATAGAGTCTTTCATAGCGCACAAAAGAACGTTTGTTTCGTTTGACAGGAGCAACATTTAGTGAATATGGTCCTGCTGTATTCCGGGTGTAGGCTGACTTGCGGTCAAGATGATAGCGGCATAACATTTGACCGCTAACAGCCCACCTGGCACATTTTTGACCAAATTTCGCTACAGTTTCCCAAACAAATTCACACTGGCGTTTCGGTGCCGCCGCCTTCTTAGACCTTATTGTTTTCCGTAACCCCGGTTTAATTTTATTAATTGGAATACTTACTAATATTTTGGGTTTCTCCACTTCAGGTTGAGGATCTTTCGAGGTAGAAGGATAGGAAACATTTTGTAGCGGTTTAGCAGGACTAGTGGAAGGAGTTACAGGAGTGACAAGAGTGGTTGGATCAATAAGGGATTTAAAATAGGTCAGGATTTCTTGGGTAGGCGATGTTGGTCTTGGAGGAGTTGATGGCTTCTGAGGCTTCTTCGGACTAAGAAAAAATTTCTTCCTCAGAGCTTGAGTCCAATGATATAACGGCCGGCTTAGTTCCACTCGAAACGGTAGTCACAGTATTCGTAGTAGCAGTCATCAACACAGTCATGGCGGTCAAAATATCCCGCACAGTTGTTTCACCAGTGATGGTCGATCCAGGACGCATATCCACGATAATTTTCTGACCGGTAGTGACTGGCAGCGGTGGCAGTGGTGACAAGCTTGGCATGGATGCAGAAGTAGCGGCAGGTGATGTGGCGGAGGTCGTGGCAGGCGAGGCGGCGGAGATCGTGGCAGGCGAGGCGGCGGAGGTCGTGGCAGGCGAGACGGTGGCTGGAGGATAATTCTTGAAGCGAGGCATGGTGCGGAGCGGTACGTCGAAGTATTCGGCTTACAAGTTGGAAGCAGAATAAAACTGCTCGCGGCCCAAAGGAATATTCCAGAGCGCTATGTGGTGGGGACAAACAAGTCTGTTACGTAATACCCGGATCTACTTATGTAACCAAGTGGCCAAACGTGCCAATGGAAAAGTACCAGAGGCCTCCACCTCCCCCTCGGGGGGGGGGGGCAGTTTTCGTCCGGAGCAAAAAATTTTTGGTCAAGGTCAAAATAAAAAAAAAATTTCGGGGGGGGGTGCAGTTTTCGTCCGGAGCAAAAAATTTTTGGTCAAGGTCAAAATCCAAAAAAAAACAAATTTGGGGGGGGCGCAGTTTTCGTCCGGAGCAAAACATTTTTGGTCAAGGTCAAAATCCAAAAAAAAAATTTTGGGAGGGGGGTCGCAGTTTTCGTCCGGAGCAAAAAATTTTTGGTCAAGGTCAAAATAAAAAAAAAAAATTTCGGGGGGGGGTCACCTACCCTTAGGAGTTTAACTCTTGGATACCTGCTACCCTTACTCATGTGTCAACATCAAATAATATTTTGTTCCACCACAGTTTGGACAGTCAACACTTAGTCGCATCTCGCTCTAAGTCCTCAGAACTCAGGCGAAAATCCGCCTAAGTCATGGCTGACCTACATATCGTGTGGAACAAATTATTATTTTATTCACACACTAATATGGGTCAAGGTCATCCAAAAGTTAAAAAAAGAAATCCCCCCGATGCCTAAGACCGCCGGCGGTCAGAGGCATCGGGGGGATCTCAACATTTAGGGGAGGTGATTTAATAAAAAATTATTTATTTAATTTTGAGTTTCCTTAAGGGAAACATGCTACACTAATTTGGAAGAAGCCATGCTAACCATGACCGAGGAGCTATCATGACCAAGCCTGCTGGTTCAATTGCGCCTAACCGACCGGCCACAAATAGCTCCGGCACCTCGTGCTGAAGGATGCCAACCACCCGTATGTTGCCAGTGACGAGTGATGAGGTCCAGCAGCGCCGCTGGCCGATGGCCTAACGGTGGATCCCCAGGGGCCTACCCCCAGGCTCGTTAGGTGCCATGCTATTGTTGGTAACAAATAATTCTTGAGGTTCTGAACCTCGAAAAATTTTTATTTTACAGAGACTGTTAAGTCTCAAAAGCCTAACACTTAAGCTGCCAATTTACGAAGGAGTACCTCCAAGATGCGAATTTAGAAAAATTTCTACTTGGGGACAACCTGTAAAGATTAGTACAAAGGAATATTTTTCAACACACAACACTTAGACTAAATAAATCCAACACCAAGACCTAGCAGAAGCAGCAAGCACAAAATAAAATATTTCTTAACACTACACATGCCATTCCTTAGACTAAAAGAATTCCCAATATAATGCGGCGCCAACATTACATTGCGAATCCTGTAGGGCAGAGCTTCAACCACTCAGCTGAAGTGTTTGAAATCAACTGCGAGGAAGCAAAGCCTCAGAGAACCGAAGCTGAGCCGGTCAGGAGTGGGGGAACCGGATCTGGTTACGTAAACAGCCAGACCTCGACACGTACTTGTTTGCGGCATTGGAAAATCTCCAAAAGCCACACCTGAATACATTACCAACCGGATTTCATTATACAACACGTGTCAAGGTATGGCAACGCCTCGGGCTATGCCACCTCCTCCTCCCCCGGGGGGGGGCTCACTTCTCGTCCGGAGCCGAGGGGGGGGGGGAGGGGGAGGGGTCTTGGGACTTAGAATATTTTCAGTCCAAGTCAGGTGTACTATAGAAATAATATTTTAGCTTGCCGGATTCAGCACAGCCGGCAGAGACGGTTACATAATGCTTATATAACAGACTGGTTTCTTGGCCAACTGGCTAAATGTAGCTCAACAGAAGGTAAGTCAGTTTATTGCAAGCCAACAAACACGCCACACCTCGCCGCCGCGGGACTTTTCTGTGAGTAAGTTTTATTTTTTCCTTCTTAATAAACTTAGCAAAACAGAAACTAGCCTGTTTTGCACGAAATTAATTTTTGTTACACTGCTACACTTACGTTTACTTAACAAATTATTTTCCACTCCTTATTTAATATTTTATTCCTTACTTGTTAAGACTTAGAAACTGAAAGGCTTGAAGACTGTTTCATACAAAATTAATTTTTATTTAGCTATACAGGTCTCCTAATATTTTCCTACACTTGTATTTTGCAGGTGTGGCTAAATATTTTTCGCTCACAATTTAATTTTATTCCACACAAGTGGATTTTGAACTTTACTACAAAACTGATCCAAGCCCGTCTCCTACAAAATTATTTTTCATTTCGCTCTACCTCTTTTAGTCTTACATTAAATATTTTTTGGAGTTAAATTATACACAAGTCTCTCGGTTAATTTTTCCGCACAGTACGTGTTACTCCTTGGACAGTTCCCGGCAAACTGTTTCTACACTTCACAACAACAGTCCGCAATACCCCCTCCACTACTCATTCCCCCACTATAGCCCTGTTCCCCCACTACTTCCAGCTAAGGTGCAACACTTGACTGACTGTTTCAGTTTTATCCAAACCTTACTGTGAGACACATCTATGGCTGAAACTTTGCGAGAGAAATTATTAAGAGTAAAATTTTTGCTGGCCAAGCAAAATAATTCTGTTAAGGTGTCCAAGACTTCCACTTTAACAAAAATGAAACGTTGCTTCAAAAATAATCCAAAATTTTACTCAAGGGACACAAATATCACTATGGATGATAAAATGTTTCAGAAACTTTTAGACGAGCTAACTTTTGCCAGTAAGGTTACGTTGGTGACTCCAATTCCCAACCAAGTTCCAAGATCACCTGAGAAAGAATAACAAATAAATATTTCTCAGGAAATATTTCCAATCCGAGTTACGGTAAAGGACAGACTCGGATGAGTTGTTGCAAAAATTTTAATTTTTCTTCCTTCTGACCACTTTACCCCCACCACCTCCTTATCCCCACCACTGACCCGGGTACCTGGGGAACTACCTGCCTCCAAGTCAGTACGTCTTCAGACACAATGCTGTTCGGATCGCGTGTCGTTTGTCGCACTGTCGGGTGTTTGAAGAAATTATTCTTCGGCTCTCAGTCTCTCGGTGGGTAAGTCAAATATAACAATTTTTTTTATTTTTATTTGCCGGTTCTGGGTTAATGTCAATGACCCCTGACGGATATATTAGGTCAAGAGTCTGATCGCTAGGGAATAAAAAAAATTTTTTTTTGCACTTTTGTGATTCCTTGAGAAATTTCAAATTCTCGCCATATTTTGAGGAATCGCAAAAGTGCAAAATAAAATTATTTTGTATTCTTGCGTGACCTTGACCTAATTAACGTCAGTGACGTCATCATGATGACGTCAGCGGTAATGACGTCATGTGACGTCATATGACGTCATTGGTGACGTCATTAGTGACGTCATTGGTGACGTCATTAGTGACGTCATTGGTGACGTCATTAGTGACGTCATTGATGACGTCATCACTGCTGACGTCATCATGATGACGTCATGGCTCAGAACCGGCAAACCTGCACTACTTAAAATTAATATTGTTTTAACTTACAATGTACCTTTACATAATAATAAGTCGGAAAAGTTAACCCACTCACCTTGTAATACACATTTTTAAATCATATTCAAGCTCAAAAACACGACAAACTGGACTCGAACGTGACTTCTCTTGCTGAAATGCGAGTTGTGCTCTGTTTACCCGTGTGGCCAACGTAGTTCCAGCTTTTCCCGTCAGATTACACCACTAATCATTGGTATTATGCGGTATCTTCAGAATATCACTGTGAAGGAAGCTAAAATCAATTCATAAACTGATGGTATTTTGAGGATACCACTATGACTGAAAGGGTTAATTCACTCTGCATAAACTCAATCTAATATTCATTCGATCTTAAAAATATTATTAAATGAACTTATATATTATTATTATTAACTTATATGAAAATATTATTAAACATGAACTTTGTAACATTTAAAACACCAAAAATGTTCAGTTTGTAGTAATTATTTCAAATTTTGGGCAACGTTTTTACTTTTACTTGCAAAACGTTTAAGTGCACCAGTGAAGGCCGACTGGCCGAGTTTTAAATGTATAAATAGCAAATTATATCCATTTCCAGTAAAGTTCCTGTGGCTCAGGAGATAAAGGCGATAGGAAATTTAGTGAAATGTTTTTGGTTCAAATCCTCCCACGGGTCACATAATTTTGCTCGATATTATTTATATTTTTTAAATCTAATGTTTAGCAAAAATTCATTCATTTAAACATAAAAAATATATTTGGTGGGGTAGCCTATACGTTGGATACTATAGTTGGTATTTGTTATAAATTTAAAAAACGTAAACAAATAATCATAAGTTATGGAATTATTAAAAACCGTAATACCAATAAAGTTAAATCACAGTATCTAGAACTTTTGTTAAATTAACCTCATTGGCTAATACAGATAATAGGAAATAAATTATGAAATTATAGTATTGAATGCTTTGTCAATACGAGGTGTGTAACTGTTCCAACATTATTTCTGTATGTTTCTATACTGTGGGATAAGAATGTTTAATTCTGTTTAAAAACAAAAGTTAAAATTATTCCTTTTCGCAAAAGATCTCTTAGTAAAAAGTTGTCTCGTATAGTACATTGAATGTTTCAAACAGTGTTACAGTAGGATAACGGACTGGCATTTGAAAGTGCAGCTTTGATATAGTATATTTCATAACTAGTCCGGAAAGTTACCCATTTTGGGGAGGGATATAGTGCTATATGCGCGAGCCGAAGACGAGTGTGAAAACACTACCGAGCCCCAAAATGGGCTGTCCGGACGAGTTGTGAACTATACTTTTCACCACGATGCAATTAATGGAAAGTATTGATTTTTTAAAGGGGAATTATTCATAATTTTTTAGTAAATAGACAAAGTAAACAAAGCCAGAATTAAAAATGTTATTTATTTTGATGTCAGTTGATTGAGAATCGTATTATTAAAAGAGTATTAAAGAAAAATTGACGATTCCGCTGACAGTACGAGAAATTTTAAAGATAGAAAACATTCATATTAGGGAGCATCTTCTAAATTATATTTTAAGTGTGAAGAAACGTTTGTGATGTGGCGAATAACCTTTTCTCTTGAAGACGTGATGGACTCATATATTTCAATTTTAACTTAGTTACATTTTACCTCAAGAATGGTTAAATCATAGGTGTCATGAAAATTGTCATGCCTTAGTAAAGAAATTAAAAAAAAGTTATAACAAAGTCGTGATGTGTTTACAAAATTAGTTGTTGCTGTACGGGAAAAGTTCGTTGATGTAGGATAAATAATTGTATTCCTAGAACCGAAAGTAATGTTTATGTACTGAAAAAACAGCTGGTTGTGACTAGTTTTATCTGTTTGGGAATTAACGACTTTTGAAGGCCTCAGCTGTACGGAAAGTAGCTACTTTCGAATACATAGAGATGAAAATAGACTTTTTCATCATACCATTGTGATAAACGTTATTGTTTTCGGAACGGTCAGCTGTGATCGAAACTAGTTGATTCCCGGTGGATTGGATAAACGTGTTGGTAAACAAAGTTTTCATCATACCATTGCGATAAACGGTGTTTTCGGAACGGTCAGCTGTGATCGAAACTAGTTGATTCCCGGTGGGTTGGATAAACGTGTTGGTAAACAAAGTTTTCGGGACTAGACTTCGAAACAGTGGTTTCGGGACTAGGCCGGAAAAAAACTTCCAATGTTTGATACCACTAGCGCTGCTATTCTGTTTACAGTAACTTAAACCTCGTTGACTCCAATATATAAATGTCAAACAGCTGACTGTTTAGTTGTAAATAGTTCAAATACAAGATAAAAAATAACAACGTAAGAGTAAACGGCCTCGTACTTGAAACTCGATTTTGCACCGATAACGACCACTCTCCGGACTAGTGACGAAATATACTATTTTGGGACTAGACCTCGAAACAGTGCTTTTCGGGACTAGGCAACAATAATAAGAATAATAAGAGAAGGCCAGACGACTGAAATGCATTACGTCATTTAAGTAGGCTGATGAGCTATATTATGATGTAAGTAACTGAAAACAGATGTGCTACTGTCAATAGACAAGGGTTTCATCCAAGGCCAACTACACACCAGGCCGGAGTGCTCAGAGAGATGTCGTCACAGTAGTGGTGTACCAGCTGATCGGTGTTGCCAAAAGCAGGTAATTTATCCCAATTTTCGGGGATTTAAGCGGAAGGTGGGTAAATATTTGTTTATTTTAGTGGACTTCCAGGTAGTTATTCGGGGAATTGCTTCAAAATTGCATCCTTCAAGATCAGCTGGCGCACCAATAGTGTGACTTTTTAACAAAAGTGGTGGGGGGCATTCCGGCCTGGTGTGTAGTTGGCCTTGTTTCATCTGTCATTACTATTTTGTTTATACAGCACAAAATCAAAACAAAATGAGATGTTTACCGGCTGCACACCCAGCTGTCATTTTTAAATATGAAATTCTGGGGACTACCAGCACCCTCTACAGCATGAGTTGGAACTAATGATTTAACAAATCAGCCTACTTATATAACGTAACGAATTTCAGTTGTCTGGCCTTCTCTTATAACTCTAGGAGGTGTTGGACTAGGCCGGAAAAAAACTTCCAATGTTTGACACCACTAGCGCTGCTATTCTGCTTACAGTAACTTAAACCTCGTTGACTCCAATATATAAATGTCAAACAGCTGATTGTTTAGTTGTAAATAGTTCAAATACAAGATAAACAAATAATAACGTAAGAGAGGGTACATAGGTTAAAATTTATTAATTTTCATCCAAACTGTATATTTACTAGGAATACGCTACGATGTCCATCCCGTACGAGAATTTTTACTCACTTTTTAAGTTATTAGGTGACGCTTTTTATGATTCTTTCTTTTTTTGAGGGAGAGGTGAGAAAAATGCATTACGCACACAGGTGGCAAGCCTGTAGTGTGGAACTCCCCTAAAAACGGGTTTACCCACTAAAAAACCTCCTCTACTCTTTAGGATTCTAACCTGGAATTGTTTATCACATTACGTCAGGCTAGGCCTAAATTTGGCTAACGCCGGTGGGGCTCACTCCTTATCCAGCCACTCGATCAAGGGATCTGGGCCACTTCGCGGTCCAGATCGGGTTTCTTTTCCAGGAGGATGCCCCGGACCAACTGAGTACTGTTCGTATCTCGTCCGAAAGTGGTATATCTTTGCTCGATCGAATTCAAGTACTCGGCTTCGCCTCGTATTTGAAACTCGATCTTGCACCGATAACGACCACTTTCCGGACTAGTGATGAAATATACTATTGTGTGGTTTGAAGTTTGGAGTACCATCAACCAACTTTAACCCACGCAAAAGTCTATTACCAAAGCTGAACTTCAAAAGCCAGTCCTTATAAAATTGGTTGAACATATAATTTGACATCCATGTCTGGCAATTATTCCAGATATGGGACCCAGATCTGGAGGCTATATAAAACAATATCTGGTCATATCCTAAACTATTCTATATTCTAATATGAGTAAGGTGAATTTGTATGTGTGTGGGAATGCGCAAGAATATCGAAAATGCTTCTAATGATTTTTTTCTAACTTTGCAAAAAATTTATTTTTTGGGATGAAACTAATATGTAAAGATGTCTCAATGCCAAGAAAAATCTCATTTCGTTAAACTAGGTTATTTTCTAACATTGCTCTTAAAAAATTGTCCTTATAACAGTCCTCTTAAAAACAGTCCTTATAAAATTGGTTGAACATATAATTTGACATCCATGTCTGGCAATTATTCCAGATATGGGACCCAGATCTGGAGGCCATATAAAACAATATCTGGCCATATCCTAAACTATTCTATACTCTAATATGAGTAAGGTGAATTTGTATGTGTGTGGGAATGCGCAAGAATATCGAAAATGCTTCTAATGATTTTTTTCTAACTTTGCAAAAAATTTATTTTTTGAGATGAAACTAATATGTAAAGATGTCTCAATGCCAAGAAAAATCTCATTTCGTTAAACTAGGTTATTTTCTAACATTGCTCTTAAGGTGTTAAAAACAAACAAAAGAAATGCTGGAAACAGATGACTAACTGTCAAAATACCATAATCACCGTTCCAGTATAAACGTTTGGTTTTGCACTTTAGCTATAGTTATAGTGTTTTATTTTGAGTGATACTATAAAAAAACTAATTTATCCGTTTCTAGCCATTCTTTATACTGATGGTTATGGTGGTAATATGAACAAAGGAAAAGGATAAAACAGCTATGCATTTTTCAATATGTAATTTATTATAAAAAAAGAACATTTATGTAACCATATTAAAATCAGATATAACCGAAGAAGTAAACCAAAAGTAAACCCCCAGGAGTGCTGAGAAAAACACAAAACAAACTGTCTATTGCATTAAACCAGTTTTCCGCAGTCCTGGTAAAACCCCATGAATTAAGTTTAACATGTGGTTCAGCAAGTTAATTCCAGAGTGCAACATCCCTAGGCGTACATACACCCTGAAAGGCGATCGAGTAAAGCGAACAAGGCCGTCTTTAAAGAAACAACCCGTCTTGGACTCGGCATTCGAGGATATACTTATGAGACTGAATTATTACTGCAAAAATATGAATAAATTTACCCAGAAAATGCTCGGTTAATAGGTACTTTGGCAGATCTTTGAGGCACATCAGGTAGAACTGGGTGCCACATCTGGCAGAAATGGGAGGTTCATTTGGCAGATATGGGTGTCACATCTAGAAGATATGGGAGGCTCATCTGGCAGATCTGGGTGCCATATCTGGCAGATATGGGAGCCACATCTGGCAGATATGGGAGTAACTTATGGCAGATATGGAAGCCACATCTGGCAGATATAGGAGCAACATCTGGCAGATCTGGGTGCCACATCAGGTAGAACTGGGTGCTACATCTGGCAGATATGGGAGGTTCATTTGGCAGATATGGGTGTCACATCTAGAAGATATGGGAGGCTCATCTGGCAGATCTGGGTGCCATATCTGGCAGATATGGGAGCCACATCTGGCAGATATGGGAATAACTTATGGGAGATATGGAAGCCACATCTGGCAGATATAGGAGCAACATCTGGCAGATCTAGGTGCCACATCTGGCAGATCTGGGTGCCATATCTGGCAGGTATGGGTACCATATCTGGCAGATATGGGTGCCATTTCTGGCAGATATTGGAGCTACATCTGGCAGATATGGGAGTAACTTATGGCAGATATGGAAGCCACATCTGGCAGATATAGGAGCAACATCTGACAGATCTGGGTGCCACATCAGGTAGAACTGGGTGCCACATCTGGCAGATATGGGAGGTTCATTTGGCAGATATGGGTGTTACATCTAGAAGATATGGGAGGCTCATCTGGCAGATCTGGGTGCCATATCTGGCAGATCTGGGAGCCACATCTGGCAGATATAGGAGCAACATCTGGCAGATCTGGGTGCCACATCTGGCAGATCTGGGTGCCACATCTGGCAGATCTGGGTGCCATATCTGGCAGGTATAGGTACCATATCTGGCAGATATGGGTACCATATCTGGCAGATATTGGAGCCACATCTGGCAGATATGGGAGTAACTTATGGCAGATATGGAAGCCACATCTGGCAGATATAGGAGCAACATCTGGCAGATCTGGGTGTCACATCTGGCAGATCTGGGTGCCATATCTGGCAGGTATGGGTACCATATCTGGCAGATATGGGAGTAACTTATGGCAGATATGGAAGCCACATCTGGCAGATATAGGAGCAACATCTGGCAGATCTGGGTGCCACATCAGGTAGAACTGGGTGCCACATCTGACAGATATGGGAGGTTCATTTGGCAGATATGGGTGTTACATCTAAAAGATATGGGAGGCTCATCTGGCAGATCTGGGTGCCATATCTGGCAGATCTGGGAGCCACATCTGGCAGATATAGGAGCAACATCTGGCAGATCTGGGTGCCACATCTGGCAGATCTGGGTGCCATATCTGGCAGGTATAGGTACCATATCTGGCAGATATGGGTACCATATCTGGCAGATATTGGAGCCACATCTGGCAGATATGGGAGTAACTTATGGCAGATATGGAAGCCACATCTGGCAGATATAGGAGCAACATCTGGCAGATCTGGGTGCCATATCTGGCAGGTATGGGTACCATATCTGGCAGATATGGGTGCCATATCTGGCAGATATTGGAGCCATATCTGGCATATCTGGGTGCCACATCTGGCAGATATGGGAGCCACATATGGCAAATCTGGGTGCCACATCTGGCAGATATTTGTGCCACATCTGGCAGATATTTGTGCCACATCTGGCAGATATGGGAGCCACATCTGGCAGATATGGGAGCCACATCTGGCAGATATGGGAGCCACATCTGGCAGATATGGGAGCAACATTTTTCAGATATGGGTGTCATATCTGGCAGATCTGTTTGCCATATCTGGCAGATCTGTGTGCCACATCTATTAGATATTGGGGGCACATATGCCAGATCTGTGTGCCACGTCTGGCAGATATGGTAGCCACATCTGGCAGATATGGGTGCCATACTTGGCAGATATGGACTGTAAGTTTCCAATAAGTTATAATACAATTTTGATTTTTACTTGTTCTTTTGGTGCACCGAGTTAAGTTTGTCTAGAATAAGCTTTGAAAATAATAATTTTTATAAATAAGGTTTTTAAGAAAGTTTTGACATACTTTAATTTCTCTGGCTCCATCGTCCTTTACAATTTGATATTGCATTGCAGGCCTGGAATCTACTAAGACATTTAATTTGATGAATATACCAACCTATGCTTACATTTAAGACTTTGAAGACTTCCCTGTCAGGCAAGAAACATGTATAGTTGAATTTTTTTATCTAGAAGCGGTCAAAATTGGCTGGACTATCTTTGGTGCCGAACTTAATTTGTTCATAGTATAATTATGTGTTATTTCTACCAAGGCAATTAGAATATACTCTTTTTCTACTATTCAAATGTTGACACTTGATGACACGGCAATTAGAAAAGCTATTCTAATTGCCTATGGTTCAATAAAAAACTCTCAATATACAGTTGTTTATATATGTTTTGATAATAAACAAAGATATTACATGATTAACTTGGACACCATAGATATAAACAAAATATCCTGGACACACATCATTTTTTACTACGAACAAAAGAAGCTCAGAGTCAAAGATAGTTCACACAATCTTGACCGCTTCTAGTTAAACAAATTCAACAGCAAATTAAGTTTAAATGCTGTCAACATTACCAAATAGAAATCTGCCAGTTCTAATTGAATTTGGTTAGAACGCCACGAGTTATATTTTTCTGAGGTTGTCTCAACCATGTAGATACAGCAGGGGAAAACCTCACTCCAGGTAGCTGATAGATAATCGGCTTCATAGGGTAAACCATATTTTATTAAGAATAATTATTGTTTCAATTATTTATATTTCATTAAGGAAAAATAACGGTATAATAATAATTTTCGATATTTTATTAGTAACTTTACATGTATATCAATACATATTAACGATAATATTATATCTTGAATTAACACACGTATATTATTCAAATAAAATAAGTATAGGCCTAACATTTAGAGTGGGCTCAACAGAAATCACAGTCAACAAACTTTTAAAATATGTATTGAAACAAAATACCATGAGCTCTGTGATCGTGTACATAGACTGGATCGTAAATAGTTAGATAAGGGGAAATTTACAAAGTTGTAAATTTTTTCTTGTGCTTAAACTCAGATCCCGCCAAAAAAGGGGCCGAACAGCTGATTTTGTAGCCATTGCCCCACCTGCTGGACGTGTTGTGCTTCCAGCTGTTGTTGGGCCAGCAATGTCTGTTGCTCTTTCTTCAAATCAGCAATTTTGGTGCGCACCTAAACATGGAATTCATATCAATGTGACATTCCATTAAATTTTTTTTAATACTATGTTATATTTCATGATTATTTGATTCCTGTAAAAATGTTACAATGCCTGAAAATATTGTAAATTCACTAATTTTCGATAATTATTTTCGGGACAAAAGTCAAACCTTAAAGTAAATTATTATCGAACACGGAGTCGTTGTCTTGAATTTATCGCACACTTAAAACAACCAAGTGGATGTCATCGATTGAAATAGGGGCTGTTAGGCAAGCGTATATAGAGGCCGTCGTTGTGTGTCAAAATTTGCCCTTGAGCTTTCACTCTATTTTAATTTTCGTCTTGATGAATGTAACTTAATTTGTTTGGTAAACTGTTTGCGTGTTTTTTTTAACAATTTTGAGAAATATTCTGGTACTATTTCAATTGTATTGTATATTATGTACCTTTTGATGATTATTATTAATTAATTTTGAGAAAATTTTAAAGAAAATAATTTTACTCGTATTTTTAAACCAAGCAAATAAATTACCTTTGCACACTCATCTTCACTCAAAGTTTCAGTGCTGCTCGAAGACTTCCCATCTTGTTCAGTAAACACTTCCTTTTGACACTGGTTGTTTGAGAGGTGCACCAAGACCTGTAAGTCATAAACGATTACATTAATGTAAAAGGC
Organism: Neoaliturus tenellus; assembly: GCA_030545055.2. NCBI lineage: Eukaryota > Metazoa > Arthropoda > Insecta > Hemiptera > Cicadellidae > Neoaliturus > Neoaliturus tenellus. The sequence goes on from CM061531.1 coordinate 238,146,249, forward strand.
TGAAGATTGTCAAATCATAGAGGAGCTTTGCCATTGATGAAGATTTTTATTTACAAATGAAAACAAGATTCTTTGACATGAAATACCTCCACTTCACTAATACATTTGTGTTAGTTCCTTTTTACAATACGTTTTGAAAAAAAGGTCCTCAAAGATAAATTACCCATACACTTCAACAACCCTTAAATAATTTTACTCCCACCAGCATCAGAGCCCGTTATGGTTAAATACAACGGTCTATAGAACAATAATATATACTTATTTCCTCAAATAGACCAAAATGGTTGGTAATATTCTGAAAAAGAATAAAATTACCTAAAATTACTATGGTAAATTTATATAAAATAGATACTGATAACAGAGAGCCAAAACTTGGAAACGAAATAAAACCGCTTTGAATGTATTTCTTCTAAAAAAACCAGTGGTTTTACTTTTGCACCATAAATCTTTAAATAATCAAACATTCACAATTATTTGCTCATCTACAAAGATAACAATTTCCAACGATCCATTAATATATAAAATCCGTCCAGTAGGACTATTATTTTAGTTGTACAAAGTTGAGTAAAAATGTCTCTAATTCAGTATTTTCCCACCATTATAAATTCGAAAGTTTAGCTGTTTTGCAAATATCTTTTAAATGGTGAGGAAATCGACTAAAGTGGATGGTGATATTCTGAAAAAGGATAAAATTTCCTACAAACTACTATACGTTTCTTGAAAATACTCAATAAAGACAGCCAAAATTTGCCTCCAAATAAAAAACGTGAAACCCCCTGTTTTCAATGTTTTTCTTATAGAAAAAATAATGAATTTTTCAACATAAATCCTAACAAAAACAAAGTTTCACAATTATTTGGAAATCTACAGAGATAGGGAGCTTTCTAACAATCGTTAGTTAATAAAATTGGTCCGGTACAACTTAATATTTTTTGTGTGATGATAAAAAAAACTGAATTATATAAGAGTAACTTAGATAAATAGATGGCAAACTTTAAGGCGAATTTGAATGAACGATTAGCGTAGAATTGGTGTAGTACCGTAACTTTTAGCCATGTTACGTTACTGACATTAACCACAGTTCATTAAATTCCTTTAAAGAAGTTTCATTTCAAGTCAGGATCAATGGATTAACCTACTAAAAGCTACAAACATTTGTTAGATGGACCGACGACATCAATAAACAAACTTAGCATCAGACCTGCTTTCACAGGGAATAAAAACGAATGTAAGTATGTATGTATGTAGGTTTGTTACATCCGGAGTAGGTATTTAAAGAAAACAAAAATTCTGACTTGTCTAACCAGACAAAGCAGGGTAAGTGGTTGGTAACTCTCCAACTGATTACAGAAAAAAATTTGGATCGAATTGTAAATTAATAGGACAGTAAAAACAACCACTGGAGTGCAGGAAATCACATGTTTAAGCCTCGATAAGCGGGCCTTCACTGAAGGATCCATGACAATCATCACACTCAAGCACCCTTCTGTCACATTTACCTTAAAATACGCACTACAGAGTGCGTCCATATCTCAATAAATGTATAAAAATACTACACTAGAGTACGAATAAGGTAAGCCGATATTTATATGTATAAATGTATGCACATGGATCTAGAAAACGGCTCTGACGATTTTCTCCAAACTTGGCAAATAACTTAGTTCTAGGATAAAAATAACCTATACTGTGTCGGTCTCTATGCTAGGAAAAATCTTAATTCGTTATAATCTTGAATAGAATAAAAAATCTTTACATTGGTCTTATGGAGTTTTTTTTAACACAATTTTTATTTACAATCTGTTTTATTACAAAACAATAATCAAATGTGAGGTAATTAAAAAAAAGAACATGAGTTAGAATTTGAACATAAACAAACCTAACATTACATTAAAAAAATCAAAACAAAAGAGTTGTTAAAACAGCTGACTCAACTGTCAAAACACCAAACACGTGCTCCAGTATAAACATGTCGGTTTTTCCATTGTAGCCAGTAACAGAATCCCTAAATGATACTGTAATGAAAATAATTTATCTGTTAATTAATAGATTTGCACTGGTGATTATGACTATATAGATAAATAGAAGTAAAGCAAAAAAGCAAAACAACAAAGAAATTTTTAAAATTTAAAATAAAAAAAATATTTAAAAAAACAGAGAAAAACAATAAAAGAAGTAAAATCTGCTTATTACAGTTTCAACAAATTCATTCCAGAGAGTAGCGCCTTTAGTCCTACATTAAATATCCTGAAAGGCGAGTGAGCGAAGCGAACGAGCTCGTTGTGGAGGAGACTAAGTGGAGCGACTGAGCTCGTCTTAAAAAAAATTGCATTTTGGGCTTTGCATTTCACCGTAGAATCTGTGACTGATATGACTATGACTACAAGGAATTTTCAAGTTCACCGAGCAAATGCTCGGCCCCCAGATACTATGAATAGAATATAATAATATTTACATTGGGCTCTCCGCTGTACCACTCGTCGCCGACCAGGAGTTGCTTGTTGAGAATCACAATGGCGACGGGCGCTTTGCCGCAGGGATAGTCCACGGTCTTGTTGATGCCTTGTCCTTTTATTGTCAACTTGGAGACGCATTTGTCTTTCACCTGCGACTCGAACACCTTCACGAAGTATCCGTCGCCTGACGACTCGACTTGGCTGGTGGCCACGACGTGCGGACCTGCCACCACAACATCACAGCTTGCATGACTAGTCTAATTTAAAACTTCTTTACACTGATAAATAACTTACTTCTTCTCCTTATCTCCTTCGTCTATGTAGGGAAAGGAGATGAGTTTTTGGCGGCTCAAAATGGGTCTCGCTGTTTTATAAAATAATTATTTTGAAGTTTGTGTTACTTGATGTATTTAAGTATTAAAAAACTGCAATCGATTTACTTCGTTAGTAGTTCTACCTTGAATTTTATTGTGTTAACCATGAATCCACAAATGCAGTGCAAACAACAAGAGAAATCCATGTTATTTTTAATAACTTTATTATTAAAAATATGATGAATGAAAAAGTGTGTTTATTGCATGTTCAATACAGAATTTACAATATTTCTTAACAACTAACATATTAGTGTCATAATATTTTATTCTTTTAATCACATGTTATTTCTGAAACACATGTTACAACTGTTTTGTTTACTAATATCTTTGTTTACTTTTCAAATGCACTTTTCTGTATACTCAATTCTGTGAATTAAAGCCTATGTTCGGGTTAATCTTTGCTTTATTTTACTACAATTTAATTCACAGTGAGTAAGACTATATGGATCGCCTTCTCCGTCCAAATACACTTGAGTTGGATCCTGATTCTCCAAATGCAGCGACACATTGGAACCACTGGCAACACCGCTTCCAGAACTTCATTAGGAGCACAAATGCTAATGAAGAAGAGAAATACAGGCTTCTCATTAATTATATCTCTCCTAATGTCTATGAGTATGTAAGTCAATGCTGTACTTATAATGAAGCAATAACAGTTCTCAGAAAACTATTTATTAAACCAGTAAATGAGGTATTTGCTAGACATAAGCTGTTTACTCGCCAACAGCAGCCTAATGAGTCAATCGACAGATATTTAGAATCCTTAAGACTTCTAAGTAGGGACTGCCAGTTTAAAGCCGTAACTGCTGAAATCAACCGAGACGACTGTATCCGAGACTCTTTTATTAGGGGGTTGCTCAATCCGGTAATTCGTCAACGTTTGCTTGAGAACGAAACTCTGCCATTGACCGATGCCTACAGTAAAGCTCGCTCCTTAGAATTATCACTGATTCATTCTCTAGAGTATGAATCTTCAACTAGTCATACCATTAACGCTATTACCGATAGCTTACGCGAAAAATGTCAAAATGCAAGCAATGTCACCAAAAGCCAGCCAGATCCTGCAGTCGGAGCTGTGCGGGCTAAATGCTTCTTTTGTGGAGGAGCTAGACATCCCCGTGAAAACTGTCCGGCAAAAGATAAATTATGCAACAACTGCGGGAAACCTGGACATTTTCAAAATGTTTGCCGCTCACAACCCAAGAAAAGCACTTCTACTGTAAACAATTCTGTATCTATGATTTCATGTCCTGTGTCACATCAGTCAAAAGTAAAAGCTACTATTACTGTCAATGGTTACCAACTTTGTGGGATGCTAGATTCTGGTAGTGATATAAGCTTGATCGATGAATCCATTGCACGTGAACTAAATTTGAAAATTCTTAGAACCAATGATGAAGTAGGACTAGCTTCTAATGCTCATAAGGTTCAAATAAGAGGAATTTGTAAAGCAAATCTGGAGATGCTCGGGCACAAGTATCCAAATACTAAACTCTCTGTATTGTCTAATCTTTGTTCCGAGGTCATTATAGGCCGTGATCTATTACAACTGCACTCATCTGTTCAATTCGAGTTTGGAGGGAACAAATCTCCCCTAGTTGTTTGTGCCGCCCTTACTGTAGCTAACGTCGAACCTGCTAGATTATTTACAAATCTGTCCCCAAATTGTAAACCAATAGCAGTAAAATCAGTCCGCCATTCCCTGAATGATTCTCAGTTCATAGAAGCTGAAATAAATAAGCTCTTAAACGATGGCATTATTGAGAAAAGCATTTCACCGTGGCGGGCCCAAGTGCTAGTTACATCGACACCAAATCATAAACGAAGGATGGTCATAGATTATTCCAGAACGATAAATAGATTTACAGAATTGGATGCTTATCCTATCCCTACAATAAACGAAATAGTCTGTAAGGTAGCCAAGTATAAAGTATTTAGTACCATTGATCTTCAGAGTGCATACCACCAGGTACCAATACCTGAACAGGACCGCCTTTACACTGCTTTCGAAGCTGCTGGGGAACTCTACCAATTTACACGAATCCCTTTTGGTACAACAAACGGTGTGGCAGCATTCCAACGTACTATGGACAAAATAATACGTAAAGAAAAGTTGAAAGATACTTTTGCCTATCTAGATGACATCACTATATGCGGTCGCACTCAAGCCGAACACGATGAAAATCTTAAAAATTTTATGGAAGCAGCATCAAAATACAATCTAACGATCAATCATGAGAAAAGCTCATTTTCTTTGCGAAGCATAACCCTCCTGGGACACTTAATCAGTGATGGCATTATTAAACCAGATCCCAAACGTTTTAAACCACTTAAGGACTTCCCAGCACCTACTGATACTGCTTCCCTAAGAAGGGCACTCGGCATGTTTTCCCACTATTCAAAGTTCATCCCTTGTTTTTCTGAGAAAATCAAACACTTAACGCAGTGCTCGTTTCCGCTCTCTGCTGAGGCTCTTTCAGCTTTCGAAAAACTCAAACTAGATATTGAGAACGCATCCATAACTTGTATAGATAATGACTTACCATTTTGTGTGGAAACCGACGCTTCTGATTCTACTATAGCTGCTACTTTGAGCCAAATGAATCGACCTGTAGCCTTTTTCTCTCGTACTTTGTCGGACTCAGAAAAGCGGCATTCTTCTATTGAAAAGGAGGCATATGCCATAGTTGAGGCTGTCCGTTACTGGAAACACTTTCTCCTGGGCAGGCATTTTAGACTCATTACTGACCAACGCTCAGTAGCATTTATGTTTGATATGAAACATGTAAGTAAAATTAAGAACGAAAAGATTACAAGGTGGAGGCTGGATCTTTCTTGCTACTCTTATGACATTGTGTATCGTCCAGGAAGAGACAATCATGCAGCTGATGCACTTTCGAGGGTTGGATTTGTATCCTCTAGTGTCAAAAACACTGATGCCAGCTTAATCTCTCTCCATAAATCATTATGCCATCCAGGCGTCTCAAGACTCTGCCATTGGATCCGCTGCAAAAATCTTCCTTATTCTGTAGAAGATGTGCGACGAGTTACAGCGGCATGTCGTACTTGCGCTGAAGTGAAGCCGAACTTCTATAAACATCAGGGCTCTCTCATCAAATCCTCAAGACCTTTCGAGCGGCTTAATATCGATTTCAAGGGGCCACTTCCTTCTAACACTAGAAACAAGTATTTGCTTACTGTAATTGATGAGTATTCTCGATTCCCTTTTGCTTTCCCTTGTCGAGATACTTCTGCTTCTTCAATCATCTCATCGCTCCGACAACTCTTTACCATTTTTGGTGCTCCTTCATTTATTCATTCAGACCGTGGCTCTGGATTTATGTCCCAAGAATTGAGAACGTGGCTCACTTCTCTTGGCGTCGTGACAAGTAGGACAACTCCATATAATCCTCGCGGTAACGGGCAAGTAGAACGTTATAATGGGACTATATGGAGGACTATTCAACTTGCCCTCAAAGATCGAGGATTACATATTACTCGATGGGAAGAAGTCCTGATAGATGCTCTTCACGCTATTCGATCCTTACTATGCACTGCAACAAACGCAACACCGCATGAACGAATGTTTGTTTTTCCCAGACGATCTTCAAATGGAGTTTCAACTCCATCATGGCTTGTCAATCCTGGAAAAGTTCTTATTCGACAATTTAACAGACAATCTAAATTCGACCCTTTGGTAGAAGAGGTAACTCTCTTGGAAGGTAATTCGGAGTATGCTCATATACGATATCCTGATGGGCGAGAATCAACTGTATCTACCCGTCATCTAGCTCCAGCTGGAGAAGAGTATGACAACCTTGACACTGATGACAATAAAGAAGCTTGCACACCCTCCGAGTACTTTTCTGAAGAGCCAATTTCTAGTGCTGAAGTCCCTAACATACCTCAACAATCAGTGAATCAGCCAGTTGAAGCTAACAGACCTAACGACTCGAATCCAGAAAGCACTGTTAGAAGAAGTGAAAGACTTCGTAGAGCCCCTGCTTACTTGAAGGACTACATCCAGTCTTAAGGAGGGGGAGAATGTCATAATATTTTATTCTTTTAATCACATGTTATTTCTGAAACACATGTTACAACTGTTTTGTTTACTAATATCTTTGTTTACTTTTCAAATGCACTTTTCTGTATACTCAATTCTGTGAATTAAAGCCTATGTTCGGGTTAATCTTTGCTTTATTTTACTACAATTAGCAATGGCCACAAGAGACAGTTCTGCTGACTTAACTAACTTTATAATCAAAACTATAAAATATTTTCTTCTACTTTCCAGATTTATACTATAAAAATATAATGAAACTGATTAGACAAATTTTGCAAATAAATAGATTTGCAAATAATTTGGAAATAAACTTTCTCATATGTTTTCCTAAAATATAAATAGGAAGGCAAGTTTATACAATTTAAAGTGTTTTTCATTTTCCCCAAATATATTTTTTTATTTTTTACATGCAGGGGAAAATATTTAATATATCTACTAGGTTTGTCCCTAGCTCAAGTGGGTGCTGGCATGGTAGCCATCCATGTCAAGATAATCATGAAAGTCATGAAAATGAGCCGTACAAATTTCAGGATTCCGGGATGCCTTTGAAAATGAAACTTGGCCCAGCGCTAGTCATGTATGTCAAAATATACATTTTATAAAATTTATAAAATGTATATTTATAAATTTTATACATATGAATTTTACTACTCAATTAAGTTATAGTTGAAATCCGGGAAAACATAATTATACTACAAACAAATCAGAGTGGTAAATCTATAGTTAGAAGTCAACTTTTTGTAAAGAAAACAATTCGCCAAGAGAGTAAAATGGGTTATTTAGTAGTCAATTAATTGTACATATTTAATATGTATATGTATGACTTAGCTGGTAAGGCAATATCTACAGTTTGTCAATGATCTTTGTGTTTCTCGACAATAAATGAATTAGATTAGATTAGATATGATTTGAGTAAAAGGTTAATTATCAACAATTTCTTTCGATGTGTAAATAGGATAGATAATTACCAATAGCAATAAGAAACATCACTAATATTACCCTGCCCATCATCGGTGGAACTGTAAGAAGATGAAGAAGATGAAGTCATAGAGGTGTGAGACGAAGTTCCTGTAGTCTGAGGTTCATTCTCAGGGGTAGGAAGTGCCCCACCAAAAACGACGAAGCAAACCTAAAATATATTAAATCTCTTTTGATTACCATGCGGTATTCGGTACGTTACATTAAAATAGATAAATGTATTTTCAATGCTAAGTTAAAGCATAAATTTATTTACAGCCAAGCCTTGTTGTTAGAGTGTGAACTAATGCACTATTGTACAAATATTATTTTTCACATTACTTGAACCTTGTTCTTAAGATTTGTGAAAATGTCATGAAAACCAAATGAATAAAAACGTTACAATTCTGATAAAAGGATTCAATAACAAACGTTGTGTTATCATATTCAATATGATGGTTTACAAACTAATAAGAAACTTTCCACTCCTTTCAAACTATTAAAGACCCTTTCAGCGCTAAAAAATATTTACATTGATTTTGAATAGTACATAAATAGGGTAATTATATATATATATATCTTCCGAAAAATGCTCGGGCGGCCAAGAGGACAGAGGCGAGCGCATGAGACAAAAAAAAAAAAATCGCACAAAAGTGCTAGAAAAAGATATTTTGTATCTCGATCGTATGGAGAAATGAATTAAACCATCGGTGTTTCGAAATAACAATCAAAACAACCGATATTCTTATTTTCCGATAGTCCGCTATATCGATATCGGCGTCGGGACAATATATCGTTGCTTCGGCCTTTGCAGATGAAAGGCAAGGTACGATATATCGTTGTTAATCATTTCAAGGGGAAAAGACGATGAACGATGTTGCATAAAACTGATAGGGTCAATTTCACAATCGATTGATCTTTCAATAAACAATAATAATTTGACCATGTCTATTCTTTTAATTTATGTTAATTAAATAGTTGACTCTATTTAACAAAAAATAATTTCATTCTAAATGTTTTCATTAAACAAACTCATTCATTTTCATTTTACAATTTTTCATACAAGTTACAGAATCATAGTGTAACGCGCCTCGTAAAGTATAAATGGATTGTTCAAGGTCAAAAGTGTAGCTTCGTCACAAGGTATAATGAAGAAAAATACCATGCAGACGACAATACTTTTGTCTGTGAAGTTAACCTTGAAGTTCATGTTTTTACCCTTATAAAAGTAATGTTACAATTAATTATGACACATTGAAAATTTAATATCCAACTTCTTTCACTTTAAACCTCTATAAGGTTCAAACTTTCCAAGAAAGTAAAAAAATATATTTTCTATGTCTGTAAGGTTAAAATGCCAATTCCAACGTATACCACAAAATAGTTCCTTAACAATAGTTGTATTGTAAGGTAACCGCAAATAGAAATGATGTGTCAAAGGCAACCGGTGAAATAGGTCAGCTGATTATTATTCATTATAATAAAATCAGCTGGTTGTTCACTGCGTTTACTTTGAACCACCAGTTCTATTTGCGTGTACTATATTATTAATAGCAAAATAGACTTATTTATTTATTTGAAAGGCAGAATAAAAAATATCAATGATATAGGCCTACTTTTCCTTATAATAATGCATAAGTTTTAATTATTGTAAATAGAAAAGTTAGCAAAATTACAGAAAACCCAAACGCATCTCTTACTTAAAATTGGCCAAATAAATCATTTCGTAAAAATAAATCAGTTACCGGAAGACAACAATTGCTAAATTTAGTAGGCCTACCATAATTATCTAATTATCACTACAAAATGTGAATCATGAAAAATTAAGGTTGTTATTGTGGATCAATACGTCACATATTGCCGTCATTTAGAAGATGAGTGGCAAACATTCTGGCAATTAAAATTCAATTCTTGTTTTGAAGTTTTTTTACCTCTAATAACAAACAATGATGAATTCGTAGAGTATCTATGTATCAGGTATTTCATTCAAGTGCATATAGGAAAGCTGCTATTCAACACTTCTTTTTATGGATTGAAAAGATAAGGAGAACGCATCCTTCTACAATTTTCTTCATAATAAACTTTTATTGAAGGTATTTCTCAAACTTTGAACCAAAAAATATCTCTGCTTTCATTGATTTTGATTTATGATACTAATAATGTTTATTGCCATATATTGTTTTTGTGATTTGTAAAACTCAAATCAAATCAACAAGTCCTCATTCATACCACGCTTTAGTTTGCTTCATTCTTTTTTTAGACTTTCTTACTAAATTTGTAAGAAGCTTTTCCCAAAAAGAATTCATTTGTTCATTTTTTAATGTTCTTTTTTTCTCAATATTTTTTTAGGCCTACTTTTGGTACAAATTTCAAAAATCTCATTTCAGCTTAGAAGGTTTTATTTATGAAGAATTATAATTTATGGCCAGGGACCGCCTATTTATGCTTATATCTGGTGTCATAAGAATGGTCGTCACAGTGGTTTGTAAATTGGCAAAGATTGGTAAACAAATTTTCATGTTAAATTAATACCTAATCTGTAGTTAAAATACGAAATATAATTGTTAATTTTAAAAATAACCTCGATATTACGGGTGTTACTTCAAATATTAAAATTTTGAAGTCTCATGACACCTATTATGTTAAGTTATCAAAATTTTTAAAATAATTTTTTTTTCATTCTGCACGAAATTCACCTTTTTTTTCAAAAGAAAAGTGTCTTTTTTCGTTAAAACACGATAAGGCATCAAAAAGTCACTTTCTCTCCTAGTCATGAAAACTATCATTTCACTGCCACTATTTTATTTTATTTTTTAAACAGAATTAAATAACCCAAACAGTGAATGTAATAAATCTTTAGGATATAAATGGAAATTCCTATCAATTCGGGTCACCAGTAAAGTTTCTTCATATTATTTTACGTCAGTTATAACGTTGAAAATTTCGTATTATTTTAAAGCAAATCAGGTGAAACGTCTTCCAGTTTGAACCCCACAATCAAAGCTAAAATCTGTTTTTAAAAAATCCAAAATATTATTTTAAATTTCTTCTCTCTTAGTTCGTCACGCCTCTTCAACTAAAAAATAAATTATCGTTTTCACAACCTAAATTCACGTTTTTGGTGTGAATTTTAAAGTTATTAAAAGTTTAAAAAAAGTTATTAAAGTTATGAAAAGTAACCATGAATACAATTTATATTAAAACTGTATACAATTTTTTCTTTCCCCATTTATTTTGTAAAATAACAATAGAAAAATAAAGGAATGATAGGAAGGCATTATTTCAAAAAGTTTCTCATTTAAAACTCAGTGTTCAGGAAATCTTACGTCAACAACAACAATCTAATAACAAAAATAATAGGAAAACAACTTTAACATTAGAATTTGTTTCACTAATTAGTTTCATTTATCTATTTATTTTCAAAACAATTTAATAGACAAGTTTTTAATATGCCGGTTATTGCGTTGTGGTGTACTGGATCAAGTAAGATAACACAACTTTGAGAGTTAAAATACCGTTTATAAGACTGTTAGACAAGTGTTGAGGCATTGACAGTTGTCTGTTTCAATAGATCTGATGGAAACATGGATGCCAACAAACAATGTGACATGACGTCATTGGTTTTTTCCGTTGTCAACTATGAAAAACGGCTACATTCAGTCTACAAATGCACCGTAGTGATGTTCTATGACATTATACGGTAGGCCTACATACCCAATTTTTTAAACCTGAGCTCCAACAATTAATTTATAAGGCTCACACTTTAAAGGCACGATATCTTCACGAGTAAAAATAACTAAATATTGCTCATAAGATTGCGCGTATGTTGTAATATGCGATAATATTGAAGAAGAATATATGGTTTAGTTTATAAAATCAAGTATTCTGTCTAGATTTAATAATGAATAGTGCAGAGTTTTAGCAATAAAAAAAAGTTCAGCTTGTCTTAGCAGGTAAGCTTACTTAAAAATCGTGTATACAGTTTACTTAATTTGTATACTGGTATTTAAAAAAAAACTTTCACCAATAAATAAATTTTTATCATTCTGCCCGAAATCAGCCAGATTTTTAGCGAATTTCCCTATAGGGAATACGCTATTACGGTAGTAGCCATGGTAAGACCTAAGCCCGGGACCACTTTACTTTTTCATTTTGAGGTCCCTAGAAGCCAAAAACACCGTTCGTTCATTTTCATATATATGTATATATATATATATATATATATATATATATATATATATGTGTGTGTGTGTGTGTGTGTGTGTGTGTGTGTCCGTGGTACCGATAACTTTTGAAGGGGACCTCCGATTTTGATCAAATTTGGTATGAAGGTGTAAGACCAGGTCTATTTTCATGAGTTCGCGAACCAGCATTGTCGGGTTATGGTAACGGGGTTTTATGGGGGTTTTTAATGTGTTTTTGGCATTTTTGGACCTAATTTTAAAAATTCATCAATTTTAACAAAAACCATTTAAAAGAGCTTCAAAAAACAAACAATTTAGTATTTTGAATCTTGAAAATAGCTTAACTGGTTATAGAGAAAAATTCAAATCAAGTTTCCCATGTTATTCTTATGGGTAAATCTTTAAAAAGTTATATATCGCTTATTTATCAACATATCTTAATAAAAAATTTTATGAACCTTCACTAGGTGGTGAGTAATTAAGATTTGATCAAAAACCCACATGGCAGCAAACCTACATGCTAAATCCCATGGTATTCCCATATAAAATAAGTGTATAATGGGAGCAAGAGAGATGGAGATAATAAGGTATCTGTTCCTGATCAGCTAATCAGCTGTCTTCTGCATATTTGTCAAATTTGAATTGTTTATGTTTTGTTATCTGTAAACAAACCATTCCTTTTGCATGGAAGCTTTGGATATGCACTTTTTTTACTGTTTAAAAAGTCATTGCAATATAAATATTAATATATAAATTATTTAAAAAAATAATTTACTCAGAAATATAATGCCATTAAATATATTATATTTCCTTGTAAATATTATTAATTTATATAAGATAGCTACAAAGTTTTTTGATGTTGAAACAATAATTCTCTGGAAATTCGCTGAGTACGCAGGTCTGCTGCGACGGGGGTATTGTTCTCTCAATAGTACCAAAACCGATTCTTTTCTGTCCTAGGACTGAAAAAAAACATCTGGAGAATTTTTTAGGTCCTAGTACTGAAAAGTCAGCTGTTTGCCAAGTATATTACTATTGATTTATTTATGTTGATGAGCAGAATTTTTAAATTCAAACGTTATGAAAAGCATTGTTTGTAAATAAAAGAAATATAAACACTGCATGTACTTACTTTGTAAATGTAACCTCGAAAATAAAACTTTATAGTTATTATTTTTAACGATCAAAAGTCTAATTTTCGCATTATGATAAAAAACTTTGTTCATCACTCGGAGCAAAAGTGTCTTTTTGATGCTTAATCGTTTTTAAAAACTCGGCTGTGCCTCGTTTTTAAGGCTGCGGTCTACCCCTTGGAGGAATAATATATAAGGAGTGGCCACGCTCGGCTAGAAGCGAAGCCGCCGCGCAACACGGCGAGTGGTGGGGGGAACTCCCCATAATGAATTTTAACATTAAAAGAACACAGCAACCAGTTAGGTCCACTGGAATCTCACTTAAGTTACCTGGTAAAAGAAATAGCTATATGTTATTTGAAAAAAACTGCATCATAGTGTTAAAATACAAAACTTGTCTTCATACAACAGTATTGTGAGAAACTTAAGAAAGAAAAAGTTTATTTTTATTCATAAGTAATAAGCCTATTTTAATAACCTACTAAGAAGCCTGATTTTTACTATTTTATATTCATTTATAGTAATTATGAAATAATTTAATTAATTCACAACTAGGTAGTATCGTTTGCCAATAAATTACTGTCCAACATATCTTAAATGATATACGGAACCTTACATAAAGCTGTAAACTCAATATTTTTTACAAATTATAATAAGGTAATATACATTGAAAGTATCAGTTCATGTATTCTTTTTTTGTTAAAACTATTATACTAAGGAATAAAATTAATTTTACAGTAAAATATATGTATTGGCATAATTTATATTTAGTTTTTATGCATTAAAATCATCTCTTCAATACAAATCTTTTACTTTAATGCCCATTTATAAATATAAATAAATTTTTATCTAGAAAAATATTATATCACTGGATAGAGAATTTAATCCTCTTTAAAAATGCAAAAGGTGGACTGTTTGATTTGATTGGTTTGCTCAGGATTTTAATTCAAAGTTGCGCGCGTCGCGTTTTCCGCCATCTCTCCCGTGTTACAGCGGCGGAACCATGCCACTCTACGGCCAGCCGTGCCACTCTAGTGGAGGGGAGCGGCCGGCTTCACTTTAGCATTGTATATCCATATGAACGTGGCCTCTCCTTATATATTATTCCTCCAAGGTCTACCCCAACCAAAACAAAATAAACAACAATGCCGAATATGCCGCATAGCGGCCGTAGCGCTAGGCAAGTTTGATGGCTGCAGAGGTTTACGGGGATCGTGTTTCAGAATTAACCAATTAAGATAGAGATTGACTCTTAACTTTTTCTAAAAGTACAAAAAAGGATCTCGTCGGCTATCTTTTTAGAATTTTTAAATAAAATTTCTAATTTCAGTTATAATTGTGTAAAATTATCTGTTTTTGAGTTTTATAGATGCAGAGGTTTACGGGGATCGTGTTTTAAAAATGACCAATTAAGATAGAGATTGGCTCTTAAATTTTTCTAAAAGTAGATAAAAGGATCTAGTCGGCTATCTTTTTAGAATTTTAAAATAAAATTTCTAATTTCAGCTATAGCGGTCTAAAATCATCTGTTTTTCTCGATTTTTAACTGAAGTTTTCTATTCGTTTTAATGAACTAATTACTAAACTGTAACAGACGAAAACTAGTACCGTTGTTCTTCTTTTATATGACACCTTATTTATAGCTCTAAGCTTCATTTGGCAGAAGATAACACGATTCTAAAAAACCCTTGCATTTGGGTGCGCGCCAGGGGTAGACCGCAGCCTTAAAACACGATTGCGCACCAAAAAGACCCACTTTTGCTCCTAGTGATGAAAACTACTATTAAAACTATTTGTCCCAAGAATAAAATTTTGAAATTTACTACTACAATATCTTTTTATATCATTAGAACTAAATAAACCAAGTTAGAAATGATAAAAAATGGCAAAAAGATTAATCATACTTATGATTTAGCAATAAAAAATTAATACAGTTTACAAAATGATCTAATTTAAATATGTGACCACTGCGAAACGCCATTCCTAATGGACGCTTTTCATGATTTGTGAACTCATTAAAATGGATGCGATTAAGAATCTTCATAAAAGAAGGTTGTCTCTTATAGGAACCTTAAATGTATCTTTTTCCTCTTAAAATGACTAATAACTATTTCTGTAATAAGGGATTTGCTGTTGGAGGAAAACATATTCTTATAAACAATATCATCTCCTTAATTCTTTTTGTGTAAGTATTTTGTTTAAACAAAAGTGGTTTAGAACTAAACGACATAAACTTTATATCTCAAAAAGCCAATGGGATAAATGAAACTATTTTGTATCTTAGGTAGTAAAGCTTAGAAAAATATACAAATGTTTTTAAAAAGTATTCACAGTAGGTATGGATTCTGACGGGACATGTAGAGTTGTTAGCAAAATTGAAAAACGCAGCAGGTAATTCACCAATTAAAATTAATATTTTAGTGATTTCACAGGTTTAAGGTCTTCAATTTAAAATGTTGTAGAATTTTAGATTTAGGAGATATCGATGGTGAATCATATACACATCTATTAAAATAATTGAAGGCTTAACAAGTACAATTATCATTATAGTAATATAGTAATCCCTTTCATCCAACAGTACCCATAATTTGTACTCCAATCTCTATTCAGAATATAAAAGTATGAAAAATAGCCAACAAAATAAATCGTTGAAATCACATTGTAGTAACAATAACAATGAACCACAAAACCAGTGTAATTTTCGGAATAATAATTTTGGTTTGTGGAGCTATTAAATTGAATGAGTTTCACTTTCAACATATACCAATGGAAATTCGTCCTCCGTTATTTATACAGTGTGCGACTTGTAAACAGTTAAATATCAGGCATTCAAAGTGAATTTAATATGGAATATTGTCCCGTATAACCAAAATACAATACAAATAAAAAAAATAAACATTAAAAATTTTAATTGTGTGTAAGTGAAAATAACAAAAATAGGGTAGGTCAAACAACAGTTTGTATTTTTATTACTTTTTTTTAATAATTAATAATATGATTGTTAACATCATTTCTTACAAAATTATTGCAAATCCTCCTTAAACCATTAGCAACAAATTGTTATGTTTCCTACAAACGAACAGTTACTAAAACTATTACAGAACAATTAAAATTTATCTGTGTAACTCTTTAAGCTCTTACTTTTGACTAATTTGTTTTTATTTGGATCTATATTTGTTGTTTTAAATGCAGTAGTTACAAATTTGAAATTTAAACTTACGAAGGCAACCTTGTAGAGCTAGCCGATAGGGAACAGACTCTTAAGAGTTAGTTGTTTAATATTAAAATGTTTTAAGATTATTTTGAGGGAAAATAAAATGTTGATATTCTTAATATTAATTATAAAATAATATGAAAACTATTCTTCTGTTAAATATTATTAACATAGAGAGAGAGTGAGAGAGAGAGAGTAGCTTACTAGGAGGCAGAGGAGCGTTGCCGGAAGAGCGGTCATGTTCAGGTGCGATCCGTGCGTTGACTGACGAGCTGATAACAGACAGCACCAAGGTCAACTGTTATCACCACAGAGCGCCTGTCTCATTGACTTCCAGAAACATCGGTATTGTTACATGTCATCTGTATGTACATACCGTCCCCTACTGAGTCATTCTAGTCGGTATGTCCTCTTTCTTCTCTTTTCTGGCCTAATTTCTCTTTCGAATGCCGCTTGACTAACAACTCTGTTGGAGTTAACGGTATCCATGAATTATTGAATTTCTGGAGAGAAATTGGTTATCTAGTCCTTCATTTGAATGTCTTAGTAAACAGAATTTTAAGGGATATTTTGAGTAAACATAATACAAAACTGATAAATCAATAATATAAAAAATCTTAAAGGTAATTTCAAATCCTAAAAGCACCACACCTCATATCTAAAGCTAATGTGTATCCACTTTTTGAAGAGTTTTATCGATGATTGTTATCCTGCGTGTGTTTTAATCTTTTGAGATGATGACTCATAAATTTTTTCACTGTATAATGACTCAAAACTTTTAACGAACTTTTATGAAAAAAAAAGTTTTTAAGCTCCTATATTGTTGTGCTTTTAACGAATAAAACTAAAAATTGATATGGTAAAAAACAAACTAAAATTTTATAAAAATATTTAAACTTTTGTGAAAAAACTGCCATGTTATTAACACCGATACAGTTGAAAAACTAACATATATTTACTTGCATCCTTTTTTAAAGCATCCTACATCTATGCACACTATTTATTTATTTTTTGTCACTTTAAAGTAAAAAAGGTGCGGCAAATACAAAGGTTTTTTTTTTAGGAAATTGATTTCTAAACCTTAACAAGAATGAACGAATTCGTGTAAAAACTTTTAAATATAAAAATAAAGCGAGACAAAGACTTGAAAAATACTAAAATATCAGTATATCAATCATTGTTAATGAGTTATTTTATCATATAAAACGTTGGTTTATAGGCAGCATAATAGGTTGACTGTTTGACTGTTCTCGCTGAACCCATTCAATCATCTGTTCTCACTTAATTGTATTGTTGATCAGAAATGTGTGAACAAGCCTACTATAATAATGTCTACACTCTATATTAGAATTTTAAATGTCTACGTCATCAGAATATTAATTTATCCAAGTTGATTTGTCTTATGAAGAGGTCATTTAATATGAGTGTGTGTGTTTTTTTTTAATATTTATAAATGATAATCAGCTAATATTCCAAATTTAACAGGTTTTTAAATCACTCAGTAAAACTTTGAGTTAATTATACATTTTAATATAATACGTTTGATTCAGTTAATACAATTGCAATAACAGAGAGAAAAACAAACATCTTGCTCATATTTTAGGACTCAGCAAAGAAGCTTAAAAAGCTTGGTCTGTGTCATTTAATTTGAGAACATCTTTATTGGTGGAGAGAGACTTGAACCCTTCTTGCGAAATCGACTTTGTTCGAATGAGACAGCTGACTTTCCTGGTTAACCGCATCAACAAAGAGGAAAATAAAAAAGTCTAATAAACTATAGAACCGCATTTGTAACTCACTGACTCACTCAGGTATACCAAACCCTGAATGTACCAAACGAGGATTTACCTCAGGGTAACAGACGAAAATAGGTTTTCGGATTTAACTTAAAAAGTTTCAAGAAATTTTTTAATTTTGGTTTTTTTTTGTGTAGGGTTGGATAAAAAAGTAGTCTTTCGGTTTTTAACTTCCTTAGCAATTAAATATAGTGGAAAGTTAAATTCGAAATTTTTGTTTTTGAGCTCTAGCGGCCAAACAGTTCGTCGCACCAAATATCCGAGATAATCTTAGCGAAAGATTTTTACATTTTCTACAATTTCGGTGCAATTAACTTGGTCGTAGGCCTATATCTACTGGTAATACCTAATACCACCAATTCAACGAACTAAAATTTTAATTATATGACATAATTGCCAAATCTCCCTCCATTTAACTGTCAAGAGAGACTGTTATGGAGTTCGTGGACTTCGTGATATCGTTTAGTTTCAACGATTGTGTTTCCTGATTTTGAACTAGAACTGCAAAATGGCCGGGCCTATAAAAAAAATTAAATACGTAATCCATTTGTCTCTAAAATAATACATAGGTCCTTTAAATTTGAGGAATAGTATATTTCACCACTAGTCCGGAAAGTGACCCATTTCTGGGCGAGATAGTGTTTTACGCGCGAGGCGAAGCCGAGCGTGGAAAACAATATCGAGCCTGGAAATGTGCTTTCTGGACGAGTTGTGAACGATACTTTTCATCACGACGCAATTATTAATAAATGTGGAAGTTTTAAAGGATTATTTTTGTAAATTCTTCGCCATTGGACAAAGTAAACAAAGCTGGAATTCAAAATTTAATTTGTTTTAAACCCAGCTGATTGTTGCTGTACGGAAAAGTTTGTTTACCTTGGACGGAAAGTAATGTTTATAAACATTACTTTCCGTACAGGTCAGTAAAATCAGCTGACGGTGACAGTTTGGGAAATGACTACTTTCCAAAGTCTCAGCTGTACGGCAAGTTGTCACTTTCGTATAAGGAGTGATGAAAAATAATATTTCCTCTCTTTAACCGTCAAAACAGATGTTTACTGAATTGTTTAGGAATATTGTATGATGGTTTTCATCATACCATTAAGATAAACGATGTTTTCGGAACGGTCAGCTGTGATCAAAACTAGTTGATTCCCGGTGGGTTGGATACACGTGTTGGTAAACAAAGTTTTCGGGACTAGACCACGAAACAGTGGTTTTCTGGACACTGAACAAGTTAATTTATTTTTATTTTTAATAACAGCTGTAAATAGTTCAAATACAAGATAAACAAATAACAACGTAAAAGGGGGTATATAGATTACAATTTATTAATTTTTATCCAAACTGTAAATTTATTAAAGGTGGTATGATGAAAAGTACAATTCTTAACTCGTCCGAAAGTGGTATATCGGTGGTCGATCGAATTCAAGTACTCGGCTTCACCTCGTACTTGAAACTCGATCTTGCACCAATAACGACCACTTTCCGGACTAGTGACGAAATATACTATTTCGTACTTAAAGCTCCACTGATCAAACCGTCCTATTGAGTAATCGGTGGTATGTTATTGAAAGATATTAGGATAACTACAAATTTGACTAAATTACTTTTTTTCTGGTGCCCCACGTCTCCCCTAAAATAATTTTTCATCGTAATTTACTGGGATTTTACAATAGATTTTTGTGTTCTATAATCAATTTTCGACCCCCATAAAACTTGGACACTCAATCACTATGTTAAAAAGGAGCCTAGGTTTTTAGCTCTATAATTGAACTCTCATATCATTAAGCTTCTAGCTAAATTATTTATAATAATATCAAGCTGTTTCCAGACTTTTCAGCACCCCTGTAAATACTGTAAATGTTTCTACTAGCCTAGAAACCTTTAAATTAAGTTCAATTAAAAATTGTACGGGTTTAAATATAAATATAAGCTTTGATTAGAGCAGGTTAAAACAGAATAAAATCTTTATTGGCAGGACACAGTTGCTATAGAAGTTGGCTTCATCAAGGTATTATTTTTTCCCGAATACACCCCAGGGCAGGCCGGAGAAGAGCCCCCCCAGGAGGTTCTGCTGGAGCGACATGAGGTTGCTCTGGATCTGGGACAGCTGATTCTGCGCCTCCTTCTGCTTCTGGCTGTACCACTCCTCCCACCGCGCCTGCTGCTCCTTCAGCACCTTGATCTTCAACATCACCTTCTCGCACTCCGCCTCCTCCATGCCCAACGTCGTGGTCGAGTAGCCGCCGGCGCCGTCCTTCTCCTGCCACACACAATTACAATTGTTCAGTTAAAAGTCACAAAATAAATAAAACTTAAATACTAAAACCCCACGATAATCCGGAAAAAAGTCAATTCCGATGGAAGTGTATTGAGCATGCAGGTGTGCTGCCACAGGGGGTGGGGGTAATTTTAAAAACGATAGCCTCGAGATTCCTTTTGCTTGAAGGTTAAAGGTTCTAAGCTTACGACTGTGACTAAAGTCGTCTGTCTTAAAGTTTTAAAAGACTAGTACACAACATTTCTCATTAGAGACAACGAAGGAAAATATGATTGGCAGAAAATTATTTTTTTGTGTAAAATAACAGAAAATTAATTAACACCATCGAAAAGTCGGAAATAGACTATATACTCGTGACAGTCTAATATATACCCATGAAGGGAATTTTCGAACATATTGGTATTAGTATTATTAAAATATTTAGTCTTATATTTTAACTTAAAGTACATTGTGATTAATAAGCAAATTTTGACAAGGAAATCTTGATGGCAAAATATTTACTATAAGTCATTACATCATTGGTGAGTTGGTGTACCTTTGAAAACAAAAGGCCTTAATTGCATAAAAATTTAAAATTCTGTTTTTATAAAACTTATCTATATTGTTGAAATAAGAAATTCTTCAAAATGATTAATCAGAAAGTCGTTAATGAGTCGTGGCTAAAGAAAATCATTGTAAAGCTCGATAATTTTTTTACTTGATGTCAAATAAGATCTCGTATCGGAATTTGTCCCTATTCTTTTATTAATGAACAAATAACTTGAATAATATCGATAAGAAGCTGGAGTAAAGTCGGCACTACCTGGTAGACCTCCTTGATGCATTTTCCGTCGACCAGGTGGACCAGCACGCCGACCTCGTCGCTGTACCACTCGTCGCCGACCAGCAGCGTCTTGTTCAGGTTGATGACCGTGTGCGGCCGGCTCTTGCACGGGTAGGAGATCAGCTTGTGCAGCCCGTTGCCACTGATCGCCAGCTGGGTCTGACACTCGCCGTTCACGTTCACCTCCTTCAGCTTCACGTGGAACCCGTTGGCCGAGGAGAGCGTGTTGCTGCTGCTGGCCACGAAGTCTCCTGCGGGTCAGGCGTAGGTCATGGTAAAGTACATGAAAATATACATGAAAATAGTCCAATAGAAATTGTAATAGTCATTTGTTGTTATGTTTACCAAAAATAAAAACTGAAAATAGGCTACTGTAGTAAGAGGCAAATACCTAGGGGCCGAGAATTTGCTTCGTAAACTCATACAATTCTTTTGTAGTAATAATCTCACTTAAGGATATTCTGGAATCCCTAGTCAAACCGGACGTTTCTTTAAAGACGAGCTCATTCGATCCCCTCTCGTTATTCATGTTGAGGTCTTTCGCTTCGTTCACTCGCCTTTCAGTGAGGGATGTTTTAATATACAATACACGCCTGGCTGCTGCACTCTGGTATTAATTTGCTGAACCACATGTTAAAATGTGGTTCCGACCTTAGAAAGAGTCCCAGGAAGAAGTCCAGTCGGTATGAATGGAAATGTTTGTGTCCATCAACTGGGAGGCTGTTCGTAGGGAGGGTGGTGGTTTTTGGGACCTCAATCGGCCCGTCATCTGGGACCGTCATGGATGCGCAGCTGGGCAGCAGAAATATCTTTTCTAACCAGTACTGAACCAGTGCATCCATTTGTCTTATAATTCAGGGGGAACGATATTTCACAGGACCGGGAGCCAGGGTACAGGAGTTGCCTGAGTGTGCTAATGGCTCTCATGACACTATTCAGCTAAACGGGTATCTCTCGAACATTCACACCACACGGGAGCGCAGTCCTCAGCAGTTGAGTAAACCAAGAACAGAGCAGTGATTCACAGAACTTGTGCTTTAGCTCCCAGTGTAGAGCCGGCAAGGTGATGGACAGTGTTAATTCTCATCTTAGCTACCGTTATTTGTAAGTGGCTTTGGAATGTGAGAGACCGATCTGAAGTGACTCACAGATACTGTGGAAAATCATTATTTTTTAGCTCAACACCGTCGAACACGATTTCAAGCTTTTGGTTCCCCGAGACCGGTACACACTTAATTTTAACTTAGAAATAAAATATTTGGATAATTATTGATAAAATAGTTCTTTTTAGATTTTTGAGATCAGTGTGCATACAAAATTACATACATACAACTAACTATTCATGTACACATATTCAGAGATACATTATACATACATTTATACCTTTCTCGTATTAGTGTTTAGGATAAAGAAAAATACTCTGTTACAAACAGGGATAGTATAATTCTCTATTCACTGATACAACTTTAGAAGGTACTAGTTTCACTTTGGTTTACTATGTTTAGAAATTTGTAATTTACATTAAAAATATTTAGACGTGACACTTACTTGGAAAAGGTATAAGATATTTTTATCAATAGAATTAGAGCAAGCTCTCTCCACTCACCCGCATCTCAGTTTCCTGTTACAAGCACTCAAAGTCCATCAATACTAAATGATATGGTATTGGTGGTAATAATGCGAAACAGTCGTCTCGTATAATTGTTGAAAAAAGTTATAGCCAAGTCTTAATAACTTAGGAATTAACTTAGGAAAAACAAACTGCAGATGGACAGAGCACTAACTTCACACAAGGAAATAGCTAAGCAGGACTGAGGAGAAAATATAAATAAAAAAGGGCTGTTTTATTCTTTTGATGTTGGAAAATGCCGCTTCTAATACAGACTAGTGCCGCTTTTGATGTGTTAGTGACGTAACCTATCTGATGTACATAAGAGTAACATGCACCAGCCGCTTTTTTTTGTCAGGCTAGTAAAAAAGTTTTAATTTTTACATCGTTTTACTCACTATGAAACAGCTCTTGTCTATTACATAATACAGTTTACCCCGGTCCTGATAGCTTAGTTTTCCTCTTTTGAGCTAACCTAAAAATACATAGTTGCCATACTGACATTTACAGTAAAAACAAGTGGCATGCATGCAAGTGTGAGAATTATAGGGTGAGTAAGTCTATGTCCTAGTTACTTTCAAAATAATTGTCTGAGTCAGTAAGAGTTTTGAATTTTGTATGTTTAGAAAAAATAATTTAAATTATTTTATGAATAATATATATTTTTTGCATATTTTACTCAGGGTTCTTGAAAGCCTGTGGTACAGAGCCTCGAGATTTTTTCACATTATTGATGGAATCAATTTTACCCCGGGGAATATAGAAATATTAGTTAAATTTGATAAACAATAGTTAAGAACGGCCTTAAACTATAGAGGGCATTCTTGACAGAAACCCCTTATCATAGAATTGTGTAATCAAAAGTAGTCAGTACACCTACTACTTATACTTGAATGCGTCATGTATAAAAACAAAAAATTATAATTGAAATACTTACTTTGTTCTTTTAAAATTTCTTCATCGCTAGGGAAAGCACTGCCCAAAGAAATCACAGAAATCTGTAAACATATGAATTTGATAAATATTTAAAACACAGTAAGAATTCTAATTATTTTCCTGGTGTATTTTGTAACATATTTATAAAACTTTGGAGTGTTATTTTTTAAAACATAGAAGAGTTAACTTTGGATTGAATCAATCTGGCGTTCGATGTACACTATTTTTTGTATTAAAGGAATCAAATATAAAAACCCTTTACGAGAAGTAACCAGTTCTAAAAAAGGACTTTATTTTAATTTTAGAATAAAAGTTAGTCTTGTTTTGTTGTTTGAATTTTACCCTGAACTGAAATGTTTTACATTTTAAGGAATGTTAAAACTCTTTAACGAAAATTTAATAAACTCTTTAGAACTCTTTGCCAATATTCTCACTTCACTTCTTTTACTCTGTCAACTCTAAAAATAAATAAATAAAATATAAACATTGCAAATCTAATAAACATATATGATCGGAATTGGCTTTGATGAATTTTTAACGGACTATTCTTCTTTTTAAATATTATGATATTGAAATAACCACAAAAATATATAGCACACTTCCTACTCCCTACTTCTGCTATCAATAT
This sequence comes from Neoaliturus tenellus, assembly GCA_030545055.2. Taxonomy (NCBI): domain Eukaryota; kingdom Metazoa; phylum Arthropoda; class Insecta; order Hemiptera; family Cicadellidae; genus Neoaliturus; species Neoaliturus tenellus. The sequence goes on from CM061531.1 coordinate 238,170,703, forward strand.
ATGTAAGCAATTTAATTTTATATGTTAAAGATATTTTTGAAAATAATTTAATAAAAACCTTTTTTACTAGATACAATAGCTAGTTTCCTATATCAATATATTTGTCGTCACCAACCAATTGGCGAAAGCCCCGACAACCATCGCTAGTTTTGGCAGATTTATGAGGAGATACTTTGTCACAGCAGAGGCTCATGTGCGCCGCTCGCTAATGACTGTCATTGTTATTTTTTTTGATGACATCAAACTGACAATGGTGACTCCATGACGAATTAGTCATCACGCAACTATAGCACATGCAGAGTTGACACAGAATGTATTTTATTTTTAGACAAAAATAACCTCAATATAGCTTCGTTTTTAATATTATTTTTTACATTCACCCTACCACGTTATATTGAGTTATATTATAATTGGGGTTTTCTTAATTTTATCCGCAAAGATTAAATTGCACAATTTTAGTTGACAGTTTCAAAGAGCTAAAAATACAAGCAATTAGTACTTAAAATTAACTATCAACTTTACTTACGTTACTAACTTACGAAGATAAAAATGTTACATAAATAAAAAAATCTAATCATCAAGTGCACATCACTCGATAAGTTAAACAAGGTAAAATAGTTCAGAAGTCTTCTTAGGGTCTGCTTCAATGGGGATATTTTAGCATTAAAATTTTCTTTGATTCTTTTAATGACCTCCAACAATTGTATTTTTTTAGCTATACCAACTGTTTGATGTATCATTCGACTAACTGAAAGAATAACTTATGTTGTTGAGTACTTTCCTTGTTTACAGTAATTGAATAACAAACTCATTGAAATGAAGTTCAGGAATTGTCAAGAGGGAGATGACCTATTCGTCTTGAAACCATTTACTCTAATAATGTCTAAATTGGTATTCTTCTTTGGTAAGTCTTTGTATGCTTACCCTACTTATAAACTTACAAAGTTTTAAAATCTCAATATGATCTTTACTTTGTGGTAATTAATTATGAACTGTGGTTTAATTCCTTAAAGTAGAATCAAAGAAGTGTGTATTAGGTGTATTTTGTCGAAAGTTGGGTTAAAGTACAAAAATTCTCGTAGAATTCTATTAAACATTTAGGTTCTCATAGTTACTCTTACAGCCATTTTACACACTTTATTGAATAGCCTTGTGCTAAAAAAAGCAGGGAATGATTAAAATAATTTTATATACACAGTTTAGAATGGATACTATACTTAAAGTATTTACGAAGTAATACGAACAACTAAAAATCTGAATAAACTAAATATTGAATTAATTGAAGATCATGTTTCCTATAAAACATGATTGGTTCCAGAAATGTTTTATATAGATGATTAAAAAATCACGAAATACTTCTAGAACTACAGTGGTGAGAACCGAGTGCGCAAAGAGATGAAATCACCTATCAGGTGTCTCGGAAATGTCATGTGTTACACCACAGCAGAGAGACATTATGCCGCTCCACGTATGGTTCGACAGCCATGACGGACAGACTCATTTTTGTACACGGCCACTGTTGAATATTGAATGACATGATTTATTGTTAAGTAACTAAAACCATGTTACGTTTATTTGGCATTGAAAAAGACTTTCTGGAACGACTTTTAATTTTTTTCATACTAGCGTACTTGCTGCTCGAAATCGAGCCATTTTTTGTATGCCTTTTGGTGGAGGGAGATCAGCAATTAACTAACAGCTCTCCTAACCGGTAAGACAAGCAATTTGTTACAAAGCAGTATGTAATACGAGGTGGCCTGTGCGCAAATTGCACATTTTAAGATTCTGTATGAGTGAAACTCACCTACAGTACGTGTATATTGATTATGAAATGTCAGAGATCTATTTTTGTTTACTATCTGGGTTTTAAAATTCATCTGAAGGTAATCAGCTGTTAAATTACAATTCATATTAAAGAACTTGCAATAAAAGTTGGTCAACATTTTAAAGCGCCCTCTCAAAATAAATCAAAGGCGATGCCTGAAACAATATGACCTTTTTAATTACGATTCGTCACTGCGGTATATCCTAAGCTTTGTAATGACACCTCAACCTTAAAAATCTGTTCAGTAGGTCGAGAGAAAAAGGGACGTAACAGACGAAACCCTTATAGAAATAAGAAGATACGAGGTGGCCCGTGCGCAAATTGCGCATTTTATGATTCTGTATGGGTGAAAGTCACCAACAGTACGTGAATGTTGATTATGAAGTGACAGAGATCTATTTTTGTTTACTATCTGGCTTTTAAAATTCTTCTGAAGGTAATCAGCTGTTAAATTACAATTCACATTAAAGAACTTGCAATAAAAGTTGGTCAACATTTTAAAGCGCCCTCTAGAAATAAATCAAAGGCGAGGGGGGCGAAGCCCGAAATAATATGACCTTTTTAATTACGATTCGTCACTGCGGTATAACCTAACCTTTAAAATGACACCTCAATCCTTAAAATCGGTTCAGTAGGTCGAGAGAAAAAGGGACGTAACAGACGAAACCCTTATAGAAATAAGAAGATAGATATTTATGCATAAATAAACCCATGAAACCAGCTGGAACAAAATGAATTGAAACAACAGCTTAACAGTAAAATTATACATATTACAATAAAAATATCTTTCTTAAAAGTATGAACAGATTACGAGGAAAATCTTGGCCTGTGATGACCGTTTACAGTTCAAACAATTGGAGTAGAGCGACAAAGTTGCAGATTGTCGCAGAATATTTTTAGTGCCATATGTTTACCAGTTTGAATCCAGAAGTGGAGTATGTCAGAGGCCAAGATATTCTGTGTTATCTGTACATGTGAACTTACCAAAATAATTGACAAGGCAGCAGCGAGAGTGTCCATGGTTGAGTTTCACATTCACCACCGGACTAAGTTGTTTTTATGGCCTCACCACCAGAACCAGCCCCTATCGGCCCTGGAGTTGGCAGGCCATTAGCAGACCGTTCACCCGGAAAGATCCGATACCTATATCCGCGGGCTACGACGCTATTCAAGTAAACTCTAACATAAACAGATCTGACTCATCAATTGACCTCTTGAATAAAATTTCGAACACAGAATGTTGTGAGTTCTAATAAACAACACTACTAATGGTTTAATGAATCAGCTTTTAGGGGAAATGGGTAGTATAAAACTGGGTAATAGAACAAGTAATATCCACGAAATTACTTAAATTCAGCTACAAAATTGATAATACAAAATCTACGGGCCACTGCAAATAAAAAAATTATTTGAAACCTGAGAAATACGCGACCCCTTTATGTTATGGACACCATTTTTGTGTTGCTAACAAATCCAACCAACAGAGGAAAACGAAATAAAAATAGGTAATAATAAACTGAATAAAAAATCATACATAGTATTATTCTTTTAAGATTTTAGTTTCAGAAGTAGGAGTTTTATCTCTTGGACGAATAGAGGCATACACTTTCTCCCCCTACCTTGTATATAGAGAAAGTTTTGTTTTCGTCTAAATTTTCGAATTTGAGTTGTTAGTGGAATTATTCGTCTTGGTGACCCCTGAGCCCAAAAAGTGGTTTTCGGAGTGGTAACTCTCTGTGTGTTTGTCTGGATGTCAACAGAGCTAGAGAAAACCCTAATGGACATATTTTGATGAAATTTGTTACGTAGGTCCGAATTTACTATAATTCCAGGAGTTATTATTATAATTTTTTTGGGGTTTTTTATATTCAAGGGCAGTTCACCCCCAAAACCTTCAAGGAATGAGAAAATTTAAAATTTCCCTACAAAAGCTCCAATGATTTTGATTAAAATTTTGTGGTTTATTAAGCAAAAATCCAAATAAAATTACACCACTCGCATTTTCGAGAAAACTCCTGTTCAAAAGTTATAGAGCTTAAAGTGTTAAAAATTTGTGAACTTGAAAAAAACATTTACTTATCACTATTAAATCGAGCTAAAATAAATAATCGAATATTTTAAAATATTGTTCTAATTAATTTGGCTACGAATAAAAATTCAATTTTTTTTACCAGAATCGCAGTATTTTGTTAAAAGTCACAGAAGCTCGTAGATTTATACTCGTGATGCTTAGATGGGAACTATCCGACCGACCCATCAAAACTATTCTTTGGAGGTTTTTAATATTTTTTTTATCGTTGGGAGGAATAAATGATTGTGTCAGTTATCTGATACAGTTTATTTTCTGTGAGTAATCGCATTTTACGAACGAGGTGAAGCCGAGCTTGGAAATGCAACTAAGAACAGGAAAAACACTTCATTCCGAGCGATGAACAACTTTTTTTTATCATACAATAAATAATTTAGAAAGAACTAATTAAAAAAGAGAGTATGATAGTCTACTTAATTTAATTTCAAACATAAAACTGTATAGGCCCTGATCGGTCAAATCGAAGAAATGTCTTAATATTTCCCTTGAAAATTCGTCTGAAAGCCGGATTTTATTTATATTGTCCTTGGCTGTTTTTCATTAGTACATTTTTTCTTCTAAATGTAAAAACAACTTTTGAGGGTATCGTAAGGTAAACACATTTGTTCTTACCGTGTACTTTCTTAAGGTGACGACAAACATATACTCAATAACAGAATGGAAACCAATGTTTTGCGTGCAGTATTTTCGAAGAAGTTAAGCAGTACATCACTAGGACGGAAAGTGTTTTTTTCTGTTCATCGCGTATTAAGAGTTGAAGCCGAATCATTGAATTTGATAATAATTCATTGAAATAACTTATTCAAGGTTTTAAAGAATTTCTAGTTGGTTCCATTCTTCACTCTATTATCACGTTAGGAAACGCATTGGAAAGTTTTCTATGCTTTTTACGAGTCTGACTAATAACATGCAGTATTAGCTATGGTAATTTTTGTGCAGAACCTCATAACTCCCAATTACATGCATGTTCACAATCTTAACGGTGGCATTATTGTTCCTAAGAAAAACACGAGAGTAAAAATAAAAGTTTCAAACAACCAATATATTTTGTAGCATTTATTAGCTTATAGTTTGATTTCTTATATTTGTAGTCTTAAACTAAATAGTGAATGACGGACGTGTCATGACATTCGGCAAACATGTTAATATAATATAATATTCTCCTCATTGTGCTTGTGTGGAATTTTATAATGTCACTCTGTAATACATTCTCAGGGAAGGAAGAAACGATAAATTTACTTGATATAGAAATTATAAAACGACTCATGATTAAAAAAATTTGGACTAGATATTATTTAACGTACATACGTTTTCTAGTGTTTAAGCTCAATCCGTTATTTAAACTGTTCGATACACCTAATGTAAAATGTAGTTATATTTATTTATAGTGTGGGGTGGAAAAGTTTTGCAATGAAACGTAACAGGAAACATAACATATAATAAATAAATAAATCATGTCACCTGTTGCGTGAATCTAAAGCCTTTATAATTTTCACAAATATCAATTTGATTAAAGTATTCGCTACACACACTTAATTGATTAAATTGTTAATTTGGTTGTTAAGTGTGTTATTAATTTGTGTAAAATCGTTTGTTCGTTTCCCAAGAGCATCAATTCTGGACCTAATCTTTTGAATAATATGTTAATAAATAATCTAATTATAATAAATGATTGATGTAGGATATTAAGAAGACCCTTTCTTATCGAAACTTTAAAAAATTCTACTAACATAGATACAAATAAAATATACCTTTTCCCAGGTTAGGTTAAGTTAGTTCATTTCCGCTTTATTTTTCATTCGCGTTCTAGAGCGGCAATGTAAATTCAAACTCGCTCAATCAAATAGGTAACTATTTAAGGAGAGCTGTTGTTAAAAACCATGCCACAGCTGTTGATCATTGTTGTCTTTTAGTAATTGTTAACAACTGCTTACCTTAAATAGCTACTACCTATTCGATTTAGTTACCGGGAATTTACATTGTCTATGTTTAGCCTTTTTAGAAATTTCATCCTTCGGGTGTGCTCGTTCGCTAAGCTCACTCACCGCGAGCCTGTAATATTTCCTAGTTTTTATTACCAATTTCCCCCAAAATACTTTAAACGAAAACAACTGTTTATAGAATTAATAACAAAGAAACATTTTTTGTCATATTTTGTGTTCATAAACAACTCAGATCAAAAACTTCAAAAACCCTGACATGGGTACGTTTATGACGGTCTTGGGGCTAAGCTCTAAGGGGCTATAAGAAATAATGGCTTACAAACCTTCTCCATAAAATTTTCCATATATATGCCAAGTTTAATTGCAAACGGTCCAGTGGTTTTCGAGTACATAGGTCACAAATAAATATACCAACATCCTTTTTTATAAAAATAGATAGATACAATATAAAATCATATAATATAAAATAATTTAATGAAACATTTAATCTACTGCAATTATGGCTGTTGGAAAGTCTTGTGTGTATTACTAGCACAAATGGCCATTTCCACTCACGGAATGTTTGCCACACTCAGCTGACGCTTTGTGCGGCCACCTCCAATAATGCTCGAGCGGCAATGATGTTGGCTATTTTGTGCCCTTAATACAAAAAAACTATTTGAAACCCCATCTAACTTAACCACTCACTCTTCCTACGCTGTTCTAATTATAGACACAATCAGTGAACTTGTTTGATCGCCCTAAACAACGTGGGCATATCAACCAACTAGGACACTTGACACCATCAAGAGAACAGAATCAGTCCATTCTTAGTTGATGCGTTCTAAGTGTTAAGAGAAGTATACAACGTTATTCAGTGATTTTTTTATGTGTGCATAATTAAGCGGAAACTAAATACAATAACTACGATGTAAGTTGCACTTACAGATTCAAAATAATTAATAAAATATTTAATACATTTAAAATAAGCATGGGAAATCATTTGGAAAATTTATATTAAGTTATAAAAATATTTGATTAAATTCAGTGACTAAATATATTGGTAACAAGCTTCTGGTTCATAAATTGTAATAAATTGTATAATATAGTGTATAGTTTTCACTTAAAAAAAATCATTTATACTTGTAGAATACAGATTGTTGTTAGTTTTTAGGAAAAGTCAATTAATTGTTAATTAATTAATTAATTGTACTTGAGTGTGATTTATTGTGCCTCACACCAGGCTTAGCCTGTGAAAACGCCATAATTCCTTAAATATTTGTACAGTTATTAATTAAATGGATCTTTATTTTTATGTTAATGCAATATTTTTTATGGTAGAGTTTTTCTATGTAACCTATTTGTATGTTTGTGTGATGTAACCGCATTGCGTGATTGTAATGGAATTATGGAAGTAAACTATATTATATATATATATATATATATATATATATATATATATATTGCTCTAACCTTGTCCTAGAAATGATGCGGGATGTATTTCAGGTTCAACGACTGTCGGATCAATGTTTACTTGGCCTAATTGGCCAACACCTTCGACTCAGCCGTGTTAGTGGTACAATGTTTGCAGCTCTGTTTGATTTGGCGTCCCTTGTGTTGGATAAGATTTAACTCGTAATTGAGTAAGTTTAGAGAGCGAGAGTGACGGTAAACTTGATGAATCAGGTTAAGCCCCCTTGATCTGAGTTTTAAAATATCCGCTTTGGAAATTGTAGCTGGTCCACCGGTTACATCTAGTGACCAATTACTCGACAATGACTAGTAATATGGAATACTTTTATTTTGTTTGGCGTCACACTGCGTATTAGCCAATTCAGCCCAGGTGCAATCATGATGAAAAGCAATTTTCTCTTTCAATTTCATACTTGTTTTTGTGTTTAAGACTTCATAAGACTTGTTCATAAGACTTTTATGCATTGGTTTTTCGATAGTGTATTTTACAATAATTTTAGTACATCAAGATTTATTTATAATAAAGGACTTTTATATAATATAGTGATTGACATTGAGTATTCCTTGTAATCTTTTATCTACTTTCCAAACCTCAGAACCTAGAATTAAAAACTCGTATTTCGTACCATTAAAAAATCCCTCTATGTATTAAGTCTGTAATTAAAGACTATTAAACAAAACATATGCAAAAAAATACGCTGTAGCAAATCGAATGTATGATTCACAAAATTGTCTCGATCTTTCATTTTAAATTATGAATATTCAACAAACTCCATCACTAACTTCTTTGTTATGTTGAATAGGCAATGTAACATTCCCAAGGCTACTCAAACATAGAAAAACGGCGTCGTCTGCTGATCTGCATCAAGGAAATTATTATTGGTTCTTTTTCAACTTAGCTTTGTTTGTTAAGGGGGATAAATGGGTTGTTTGTTTGCGGTTTCTCTCGATTTCGCTTCATTATTCAGAAATAAAATAATGATATTGATAAAGGATTAGATAAGTCATCACTTCATGTTCATTCGGTATCAACTTCTTTCTTTAAGTAAGATCCAGTAGATGCATAAAGGCCTACAGCAAAATATTTTCTAAAAAATTCAGCTGCTCTGACATTTTAATAGTCAATCATCTAGAATTATATATATATTTTTTTTTTAAATGGTTCAAAGTAAATATGAAATGCGCCTCCTTCTCAGCAGACTGCGTACTCAGTGAATTTCCAACAAAATAAGATCTTTTTATTTTCTCCATAAATACCATGAGAAATGAGGATGGAACACCAATAAATAAATATAAGTTAAACTATATAGTTAAATGTACGTTCAAAATTTGATCAAGGTATGCCAATAAATTAGCTATATACAGGGTTTTGTTGATTTCTCATAAGAATAACATGGAAAATGTGTTTTTGAATTTTCTCCTTATACTGATGTTGCCTGTTGAATATTCCAAGTTAAAAATTCAAAATACTAAATTATTTGTTTTTTAAAGCTCTTCTAAATGGTTACAGTTAAAAATGTCAAATTTAGAAAATTTAAGTCCAAAAAGACCATAAACACATTCCCATTTTGAAACTCCATTAATCCCGTTCCCATAACCCGATTACGCTGGTTATCAAACTCATGAAAATTGATCTGGTCCTACACCTTCATACAAAATTTCATAAAAATCAGAGGTCCCTTCAAAAGTTATCAGTACCACGGACACGCACGCACTCACGCAGATGTATGTGTAACTTATTTATATTATTTATTAAGATCTTTATATTCCTGTGATACCAAAGGTGCTTGTGTAACTTATTTATTAACATGTTTATTTTTACTACTAACTAATTTTATTGTAATACTTAATAATTATTTGTCATATACTGTGGCTATGTATAACTTCGGTTAAAATCACAATGAATACCATTATTTTTAGATATAAATGCATAAAACTGCCTGCCAGTAAAAAATATAAAATAAAAACCAATGGACTTTTGTTGATAAGAGTCAAAGCTTATAACTTAATATTCTAAGTAAAACTATTGTGACATTTTCTCAACATGAGTTATTTAGATATAAACAAAACATCTAACATTATAAACATGGTGTTATTATACTATTATAATGATGTAATTCCATGACAGATTATAAGGAATAATCTATGATGCTATTACAGCACTTCTAAATGTAATTTAAATATAATTGTCATGGAAATAAAGCTTTTGTGAACTGTGAACGCACGCATACCATACATATATGAAAATAAACGAATGGTTTTTTCCATTGGAGACCTCAAAATGAAAAAGTTACATGTTCCCGAGCTTAGATCATATACCATTGCTACTACCATAATAGCGTAATCTTATAAGTTTATTCGCTAATAAACCATCTCTAAATAAATTAATACAACGAATCTTTTTATATCCTAAACACAAAAACTGTAGGATCAGTCAAGTCTTTTTATGCTAGACCAAAAAGAATTAGAAAATTCAGATTTGTTTGTCATATTTTATCCAGTTTTTTGGTCCATACGTAAGAAGTGAACAGCTATGAAACATTTACTTGCAACTTGATAAAATTTATGTGAAGTAAAATATAAATTGAAACTGAAACTGAAATAACTTATCTCAGGAAGCGAAACAAGTTAACAATGCATGTGTTCTTATAAGTTTTTTTATTTATTATTTTTTTTAGCCAAAAGTTTAGCATTTTCCATTACATGAATAGGATTATGGTGCATAAAACTTATGTGTACTGAGGTTTTATCTACGGCTTCGCCTTAATATTACGAAATGTAATGAAAATGTAGATTGACAACAATGCATTTTCATCACATTAAAATGAAATGTTGACGAAATCAAAATGGATTATTAGCTCGACTGGGGATTACCGTTTCCAATAGGTTTCAGCCACTCATTGGATTGGGTTATTATCACAACTAAATGGCACGTGTAACAGATCTGATATGCAAATCATTAATGACTGTGTCGCCTAAAACTAATTAGTGAATATTATATGGCTATCGGAGCTCAAAACTGGAAAAGACTGAAAACTATAATAAACAAAATATTAATAATAAAATATTATTTGATGGAGTGTGTACATAAAATATGCTAGTATATTGAAAAAAGTTCACCTTTTTACAATGGGAGAATTCCGTTGTTTGTAGACGGCAAATCCTACCCTTTTAACGAGTAAAGGCCTTAAAAATACTGAAACTAAACACAATGTCAAAATGTAAAGTAATAGAATGTAAGAAATAGTTGAGAAATTAAGGAGAGTTACTAAAAAAGCAAAAGTGACAAAAAAAATATGTCAACTGTATCCTAAATATTCCATATTATTAACATTTTTGCTTTATAAGTATTTGGGAAATGATTTCATCTATTTTTGTGTACCGCAAAGACACGAAAGTCCGATAAAACTTTCAATCTGACTGGGATCGGTTGCTAATCTTGTTTTGTTTGGTTTGAACAAATGTTTATCTTTGGCAAACTCTCTCAAACAACTTTAGTCTTACAAATACACCGTTAGGAATATTTATTGTTGTTTAAGATAATCCCACACCAAAAACCTTTGGGAATTGTCTAAACAGATATTGAGCATTGTCAATACCATGAAAGTAAAGAATAACAAATGTAAATTCGATATTTTTTACTATAAAAACTATCAGGTGACTAATGTTGAATAAAGCTTGAATAAAGGATGTGTGAATTACTAAATTTCACTTTTATTGGCATGTTAAACATTTCAGTTAATTTAAAGTTTATGGCCTACTTTGAGCGTGGTTCAAAATTATTTGTTGTTGACAAAACGAATAGTTAAAATAATTTAATTCCTTATGATATGTTTTGTTTGTGATGGTGTTTGAATTATCCATTGGATACTGGCTACTCAATATTAGTAAATACAAAAAATTAGAACTTTTAGCGAATTTCCCATAGGGAATAAGCTATTACCGTAGGTCTCATGGTAAGACCTAAGCCCGGGACCATGTTACTTGTTCGTTTTGAGGTGCCCAGAGACCAAAAATAATAGTCATTAACATTTTTATATATGTATATATGTATACAGGGTGTCCCGTAAGTAATCTACCAAACTCTGGGAAATGATTATATGGGTCAAAATAAAGAAAAAATTAAGAATTACTTTTTTTCCAAAAACGCCTCGTTACCGAGATATCCGCCATTTTGTATTTTTTTAATAAAAATTTATATCTAAAAACCATTGAAGATAACTTTATGAAACTTGGTATAGTGTTTGAGGTAGTAATAAAATAGTTACAAAAAGATTTTTGTCAACAAATATTTTTCCGTTTCAAAATGGCGGTCATTTCAATTTTTCAAACTGAAATATCTCAAAATCGGTAAATTTTATAAAAATTTTACAAGACACAAAAAAGTTGACAAATTAAATTATCTAACCAATTGTATACCAAGTTTGTAAGGATATGACAACAAATAATTGAGTTGTTGCGATTTTACATTAAAATCAATGCAAATTAAGGCCATTTTAACAGAAAAATCAACGTTTTTCATGGATAATATCGCAATAACTCCATTATTTGTTGTTGTATCCTTACAAACTTGGTACCATTGGTTAGATAATTTAATTTGTCAACTTTTTTGTGTCTCGTAAAATTTTTATAAAATTTACCGATTTTGAGATATTTCAGTTTGAAAAATTGAAATGACCGCCATTTTGAAACGGAAAATTATTTTATGACAAAAATCTTTTTGTAATTATTTTATTACTACCTCAAACACTATACCAAGTTTCATAAAGTTATCTTCAATTGTTTTTAGATATAAATTTTTATAAAAAAATACAAAATGGCGGATATCTCGGTAACGAGGCGTTTTTGGAAAAAAAGTATTTCTTAATTTTCTCTTTATTTTGACCCATATAATCATTTCCCAGAGTTTGGCAGATTACTTACAGGACACCCTGTATATGTATATATGTGTCCCTAGACACGATAACTCTCGTAAAAATGGTCCGATCGACACCAAATTTGGTAGAGATGTGTAATCCTACGTTTATTCGGATGAGTTCGAAAACCAGACATATTGACCTACGGGAAGGGGTAGTTTTTTGTTGTTTTGTACTCCAAAAATGGGTTTTTTGCATTTTTCATATGTAAATTTGAAAAATTTTAAATTTTTATTTTGACCATTGGATTTAGCTTAAAAAAACACACAATTTAGTATTTTGAAGCTTTGCTCTATCTCCATTGGTTACCGAGATATTACAAAGTCTAAATACAGTACATTGTCTTTTGGGGCTCCAATGTTAATCTTATGGAGGATAAGGATGTGTTAATATTTCACTTATTAACCAATATTTTTGGATGAAACTTGGTATTTAGATTCATTTGGTTGAGATTCATCCATTTAAGGTAAAAAATCTTGGTTTTTTTGCTTATCATGGCAGCAAACCTGCATACTCTTTTCCCATGTTAATCATATGGAGAATAGCAAACTCTTTTATTTATGGACAGATATTAATGAAATTTACTATATGGCTTTATATGGTCGAAATAAATTTTTTCTATGCTAAAAACCTACTTCTAGTGTCCCCCATGGCAGCATACCTGCATACTCTTTCTCTATATTTATCTTAAGGAGAATAGACATTTATTTCCCTATTTATGAGCACGTGATGAAATTTTGTTTACAAGTTTAGCTGGTCAAAATTAATATTACTAATTTGGAAATTCGCTGAGTACGCAGGTCTGCTGCGACGGGGGGTATTTTTTAAATACAGTATTTAAAAAAAATTCTCTAATTTAGTACTTACTAATAGTGATGAGTAGACAGTATCAAATAAATTGTTAAAATCATATAGCATTGGCTAAAAGTCATAGAGCGGAAGAAATTATTTTTTAATTTCAGTTTGCGTTTGAAATATTAAATTTTTTTTGTATCATTCTATCTAGCAAACTGTACTACTTCTCCTAAATTGAAACAGCAATACGAGCGAGTATTAAGTGTCAATGTAAAAAGATAAATGCTTGGTTGTATTCATAGAATACTACATAGTTTATCAAATATGTACCTCTTAAATCAAGAATAAAAAAAAAAAACTAATACCAATTAGATATTTTAATAAAACTTTAAATAAATATCCTTTGCCCATAAAACAGTAAGACTTTATCTAGCTTTAATATAAATAATAAATATTTTCCTAGAAAAATGTTTGTTAATATTAAAAATAATTGTAGAACAATCATGTGTATTGTTTAGTATTCGAAGTTCAAAATAAAAATATTCTCTAGTTAATTTACTATTTAATAACGAACTCATTACTATTAATTACGATATTGCTAGTTATGGTTATTATGCTTAAAAAAAAAAATAAATGGACAAAGACTTAAAACATAATAATTATAATTTCTACCGAAGTAGGCCTAAGGTGAATTTTCAATGCACTTTCACGAATGACTGGTGTGTCTATCACAGATAAAGCAATGTACTATCTTTAAATGTTAACCAATTAACTTAATTTCAACAGATAATTTTACTAAAGAAAACTAGGATATAAACATATTGGACGTGACTCACCTATGCTATGGTTCAAAGAAGTGTATAGGTAGCTAGCTAATAAAGCCTCAGCTATCAGCTATTAGGTAATTACATTAAAGTGGGATGGCTCTTTGAATAGGAAAAGAATACCACTCCATTCTATTTGACTCCACATTTAGAATAATCGTTTGAAAAAGTGAAGCGGAAAGAGAGTCATTGATGTGAAAAACTACCTTCACGTGTCCAATCTACAGCGTGCGTAGCTGATCTGGACTGGAAATATAACAGTTATAAAAATAGGATGCAAACGTCATGAGGATTACTTTATTAGCGAATTTACCTATAGGGAATACGCTATTACGGTGGTAGTCAAGGTGAAAAATAAGCTCGAGACCATAATATTTTTTTGTTTTGAGGTTCCTAGAAGACAAAAACCAAATTCGTTATTATATATAAGTTTTACTATCATTAATTCACTTTACATAATTCTTCATAACATATATATATATATATATATATATATATATATATATGCCTATAAGTAGATAGTACTATGGGGTTCCTAATACACTTTTGGAGACAATCAAAAATCAATTTCACAGTTTTTAATACAATTATGCAATATTTTTGCCATTTTTTGGCCAATTTTAGCTTTTGTCAAATTGTCATAAAAAATATGCAATTTTAATGAAATTTTTAACAAATATGCTTAAAATTTTCTACAAAATAAAATTTTTTAAAAAACAAGTAAAATTATCACATTTTATAAGTATTTTTTCAATAAAATCAATAGTCGACTTTTCATAAGGTAATTTAAAATTTTAATAGTATTTTTTCAATAAATTTGACTAAAATAGTAATAATATATTCTAATTAATTTCAGTAATATCATTTTTGATTATATTATATTCAAGTAATTTTTCAGATACAATAATAATATAACAATTTGTTTTACTAGTAGCTACTATATCATAATCAAAATCTGCATTAATAATAATATCATTTTTTGAACTTGAAATATTTGTTGGATTTTTTGTGGTATCAATTACATAAATTGGTCTATTTTCTAGAAATTCTGTTGGACTATAATACATTTTACTACTAATATAATAAACTTTTTTATAATCTTGATACATTTCATACATAATTCTAAATTTTTCATTGTATATATCAAAGTTTTCCAATTCATCAGGGTAATAATAGAAGTATCATATAACTGATCATTTGTTCTTGATTTTTGAAATCCAATTATAATAAATTTTGGATTATTAATATTTCTATAGATATTTGTTATATCCAAATTTAAATTCTTTCCTGTAATATTTTTTTGTTCAATGCATTGCCAATGATTAAAATGAAAATTTACTTTTTCAAATTTGCTTAGTTCATTAATTAATTGAATTTTACTTGTTGTTTTGTATTCAATTATAGGAACTCTAATAAAAAATTCATCAATTGTTATTTTACCTTCAGTTGGTAATGTAGTATTATCATAAGTTCCATCAGCCTTTTTAGTTTTCCATCTAAAAATTGCATCATTATCTTCTGATCTAATAAATGTTATATTAAAACCTCCTTTGTATATTGGAATATTTACATTTTCAAAAAATCCTAATCCAAAATGAGATAAATTACCAATTGCTTCAAATTTATTTTTAAAATTTGATTCAAAACCATTATTTATTTGATTTATTTCTGATTTTGAATAAGTTATAGTACCTTTGATTGTACTTAATAGACCAGGATATTCAATTTCATCAATCAATTTATTATGTTTTCTAACTTCAATTTTTGAAAATAAAAATGGAACAAAATTATCAATTAATTTTATATTAGCACCATTATCATATGCATTTCCATCAGATTTAGTCAATTTACCAGATATATAAAATTGAAATTTAGAAGTACAAAATCCATCTCCAAAATCTATATTAAATTCATTTTTTTTATTAGGTTCATTTAAATGTAATTTAGATAATGGATAGAAATTTTTGTATTCAGCTCTTTCAATATCATTTATATATTTTTTGTAATCAGCCATTTATTAAGGATAAATTTTTTAAATCAAAAGCTTTTTTAAAACAAGTAAAATTTTTATAATTTAATGATGTCAAATTTTATAATTTTTATGTATCAATTTAATTTTTACTTTTCAAATATTCAATTTCAGTAGCATGATCAAGTATAAATTTTGCTGATATTTTTTGATGTTCTAAAATTAATTCCCAATTTAATGTAAAAGCATAATCATGAATGAAATATTCAGTTAAATCTTGATATTTACAAATCAAATCAATATAATCTTTTAGTTGATAATTTATGAATTCAGTAATAAAATCTATAGTTAAATTTTGATGTTGAGCAATTTTTTGCCAATTTAATTTATTTTGAAACAATCTCATCATATTAATACTCAATTCATATTTTTCAGAAATATCATCCCAATCATCTTTGTTTAATTGATTTTGGTTTCTGATAATGAATAAATCAAATGAACTGTATAGAGCCATTTATTAGGGAGAAAATTTTGTAAAACAACTTTTCTTTGAATTACAAATACAACATTTTGCTTTAATTATATTTATATTTTTCAATTTTATTATCTGAATATCTTTAGAATTAGTTTTGTGTTTACATTTAAGGCAATAAATCAACTCCATTTATATAAAATAAATTATTGTAATTTATCTAAATCTTCTTTAATTAGTATTATTTCAGCATTTAATTCTTTTATTGATTTATTGACTCCATCAAATAGAAATTTTAGTTCTTTTTCTAAATTTTCTTCTAAATTTTCAACATATTTTCCAATATTAATTGAAAAATCTATAATTTTATTTAAATCTTTTTTAGTTTCTGAATAATCACTACCAATTTCAATAATTGAATCTAAAACTTCATCTAATTCTGATTTAACTATAACATCATATTTATTTATACTTGGTTTTACATTAACAATTCTTTTACCATTAATATTTATATAATTTTTTGATAAACCAATAGCATTTACTAAATTTTCAGTCTTTTTTACATGACTTTTAAAACTTTTACTAAAATTATTAAAGAATATATTTAATTTAGAATTTATATAATCTTCTTTAATATTAATTGGATGTTTTTTCTGTCTTCCAAACAGATCAAATATATTTTGTGAATCCATATTTATTAAGGATTGATTTATTTATTATGTTATCAAATTTTTTATTTTTATTTAATTCATTTAATATAAAAATACATAAATGGCCACAAATTGGTGGATCATTATAATTTTGAATTTGATTATCATTATAAAATATATTATCTTTTCCTAAATATTTAACTAATTCTATTGGTGGTTTATTAACTATATTTCCATATGAATCAAAATAATATTTAATTTTATCTTTTTTATAATAACAAACCCAATGAGTTCCATTTCCATCAAATGAATCTAAATTTATAATTCCACATTCAAATCTATTAACTTTATTAGGTAATATATCTCTCATAAATACACCTCTAAAATATTTTATATTTTTACACAATTTTTCTAACTCACCTAATGTTAGTGGTTCAAAATTTTTTTTTATAATTTTGTTTCATATATTTTAATGTTTTTTTTATCTAAACCAGATCCTTCTACATTTTTTAATTCATGATCTAACCAATCATTAAAATTTCTAAATTTAGGAATTATAGATTCTTTTACTACTTTTGCTCCTTTTCTAACATTTGGTGTATAATTTTTAACTATATGTATATTATCAGCAAAATCTAAAATTTCTTTAAGTAATCCACCATTTTTTATGTCTTTTAATTGATTATATGAAAATTCAAATCTTAATCCTTTATTTAATTTTTTTATGTTTATTTAGTTTATTAATTTGTCTTTTAGATAATAATATAATATCTTTTCCATTTTCATTAAATTGATCAATATTAAATTGAATTATAACTGATCTTTTATTTTTAAATGCTAATTTTATTTTTGATTTTTGATTATCTGTCAAGTTTATATTTATTTTTTCCATTTATTAAGAAAAAAATTATAGTTTTTTATAATATAGATTAACATAATTAATAAAAAAATTTATTAAAATTTTAATCCTACTTCTACACCTATACCAAATTTTCTTTTCATCCACATAGCACCTGATGTTGGTTAATGCAATTAATCTTTCACCAATTCCATGATCATTTGATGTTACTATATCCCATGCTTTATCTTGTAAAATTTTATCAGCTATTTCATTTCTAGATTTTGTATCTTTATGATCTCTATAAAATAAATCATGTTCTTTAGCAGCTTTATCTAAATCATTGATTCCAGGATCACTTCTTTTTATTCTTTTATTTAATTTAGTTCCAGGCCCTAGATATTGATAACCAGGTAGATGTAATTCAAAAGGTAAATTATTTATAACATCATTTAAAATACCTGATCCATCTTTTAATAATGGTGATGAAATATTTGCCAAAATTCTTTTTAAATACTTAATTCCTTCAGGTTTTTCAATTAATTCATCTAATTTATTTGATATAAAGTCTTTAATTGCTTTCTTTTCATTTAAAAAATTATTATTACCAGCTTTTTCTTGTGCATATATATAATTAATAATATTATCTAATTTATTTAAATCATCTATAAATCTATATTCAATTTTATTTTCTGTATATTGTCTGATTCCTGAACCTTCAATTTCCCCTTTTAATTCCCAAAAATGTTTAATTAAATTAATATATTTATCACCTTTACTAGATTTTGGTTTCTTACTATTTGTATCATTATTTTTATAAATTGAATTAGTTTCCCATAAAATCTTTGAATAATTATTTAAATCATCTTGTGTATATAAATTATTATCTGGTTTCTTTTCATAAGTTAACAATCTCCATAATCCATGTGTTCCATTATATCTTTTATCATCAATTATTAAATCATCATTATCAATTACAGTTATTTTATCACCAATCATAAATGATTTTTTATGTTTATTCCAATATAAACCAAATTTATCATCTTTTGTTCTTGGTAAATATTTTTGTGCTAATGGACCAATAATTTTATCTAATGTTTGAGGTGAAATTAAATTTGGGTCAATAAATGTCGATTCTTCTTGAATTATTGGTTGTCTGATTGGTCTAAATGGAGTACTTGAAGGTAAATTTAATTCTTCAGTTTCTGGTATTGATATATTGGCAAAATTATTAACAACAGGTACCAATTCCATTAGGTTTTTATTTTCATTTAAGACTTCACCAATTTTATTTTCAACTTTACCAATTGCTGATGTAATAGGTTCATATACTTTTTGTTTAATTTTTTCATAATTATCTTCAATTTTAATTTGATTATTAAATTCTTTTATTAATTTTTTCTCAATATCATCAAATTTTTTAGCTTCATTAGCAGATATTTTATCCATTTATTACAAAGAAAAATTTAGGTTAAAAACAAATCATGTTAACATAAACACAAATCATGTTAACACAAAACACAAATCATGTTAACACAAACACAAATCATGTTAACACAAACACAAATCATATTAACACAAAACACAAATCATGTTAACACAAACACAAATCATGTTAACATAAAAACAAATCATGTTAACACAAAACACAAATCATGTTAACACAAACACAAATCATGTTAACATAAACATAAATCATGTTAACACAAATATAAATCATGCTAAACACAATTCATTTTACTTTATATCTGTAATTTTCACTAAATATATAAATACTAATGAAATAAATAATACTCATAAAATAAATATTCTATCAATTATTGAATCAAACATACAACAAGCCATTATCATTATTTAATATCAGAAAAATTTTTCATATATTTTCCATCATTTGATTTTTTTATTAAATTAATAGTTAAAAATCCATAGTCTTCTTTCCAACAATCATTACAAATAGTTTTAAATTTATCAAATTTCATATCTGATCCAACAAAATTATTTTATATTTTTTTCATATAATGTTCATTTTGTTTAAAAATGCATAACATATTTAAATTATTTCTAATTAATTGCATATCAACTTTTGAATAACATTGTGATAAATAAATACATGATATATTTTTATGTCTACCCATTATAAAATATTCTTTAATTTTATCTTGTTTTTCTAAAATACAATCATCAAAAACTACTAATGAATTTGGTTTACATTTACTTAGTGGAATCATATCATCACATGAAAAATAAGAAATTTGTTTATTAATATTTGATTCTATATTTTTAAATCTTTTTTGTAATAATTTATAAGATGGTTGTTCTAATGATTTACTAAAAATATATAAATTTGAATATGGAATTAATCTTTTATAAATAAAATTTAATAATAATGTAGTTTTACCAGATCCACTTGTTCCTATAATTAATAATCTAATAGGTTGATCATTTTTATTATTTTTATCATATGATTCTAATTTTATATTATCTTTTTTTTCTAAAAATTTCTCCATTTAAATAAGATGAAATTATTTAAAATAATTGGTCATTCATCCAAACTAGAATTAAGATTAGAACATCCAATTAGATGGAAAATATAGTATTTTTGATGGAAAATATAGCATTTAGATGGAAAATATAGTATTGGTTGAAGTGGATTTTATTCAGATAATTTTATATCAAATATACCAAATGATTATAAAAACTGTTATGGATATTCTATTAAAGATGAAGATGATAAAATTATAGATCAATATTTTGATATAAATAAAGGAAATTATACAATTGAAGAAATAAAAAATATTTTTATTAATAGTTTAAAAGAATTTAAAAAGAAAATTAATAAATTTGATGAAAATGATTTTATATAAAAAAATGATGGACCATATATTATAATAAAATCTCCTGTTAATATTATAGTAACAACAATTATAATTTATTTATTAGGGTTAGATGATAAAATGATTGAACCAAATGTATTAACAAAAGGAATAAAACTACCAAAAATTAGACCTTTTGATGTTATTGAAATTCATTGTAATTTAGTTGATCCTAGTTTTGAAAATCATAAAGATCTTTCACATTTACATAAAGAGTCAGAAATTCTATATTCATTTTATCCAAATGTTGTGTATGGATCAAACATTAGTGAAAAACCAAATGAAATTGATTATATTCCTTTAAAAAATATAAATAAAATTCAAAATATTATAATATCTATTCAAGATAGTGATGGAAATCTAATAAATAATGAAAATATTAAAAGTATTGTATATTTAAGATTAAAACAAAATGTGTAATATAAAATTTGTCTACATAAATAATAAAAACAATTGATTTAATTAACAATAATTTTATGTTTAATAATAAATTAATTGTATTTAATAAACAAAATAATCCTTGGTTTAAAGGAAAAGATATTTGTAATATTTTAAAATATAAAAATTCTAGAAAAGTTTTAATTGATAATGTAAAAGAAAAATATATAAAACTTAAAAATATCAAGTGTAACCAACAGTTTCACTTACATAATGATGATAAATTAATTTACATAAAAATTATAGGTGTCACAAATTATGACACCATGGAAATTGATGTACAAACATGTTTTCAGACGCCCTAAAACAGGGCGTCAATAAAATAGATAATAAAACAATATTTATTAATGAATCTGGTTTATATTCATTAATTTTAAAATCAAAAAAGGTAGATAAACAATAAGGATAGATGATGATAAATTAAAATTTATCGATATTTTTAGAGGGGACAATTTGTCCCCCCTATCATATAATGAAAAACATACAAAACTTATTAAAATTAGGTAGGACCCAAAATCGGTCCCATATAAATTATAATATTTATTTTAAAAAATTTTAAAGGAGGTAACCTTATTATACAATAAAAACTTAAGGGTAACAAAATGTTACCCTCCTTAAACATTAAAAAAATATTTATTAAGGTAATAAATTATATACAAATTTGAGACCCGTCTTAAAGACGGGTCTTACTTATAATGACAATAAAGTAAAATTTATAGATATTTTTAGGTTAGATATTCAATAAATTATTGAATATATTTAAATTTATTAAAGAAAATATATTAAAATATAAAAAAATTAGGGGTAGCAATGTGCTATTTCAAGAAAATATTTAAAAATATACATAAATTATAGTATAAATTCAATATCATATGGTTATAAATTATTAATATAATTTTGATCATTTTCTTTAAAACTTTCTTTAACATAATTATTTATTATAAAATTAAACTTATAATGATATACAAAATAATTTTTATATTTAAAAAGATATATTAAAAATTTATTTGATATTTTAGTTTTAAATAAATATAATTTTATATCAAAATCATTATTTATTAATTATTTTGGAATAATTAAAATTTCCATTTATTAATAATTATTTTTATATCCCCAAGGTAATGTATCAATTTTATTATCACAAATAAATCTTTTATCATCTCTATTACTTAAAGATAATTTATTTATTGTAATTGTATATAGTTCATGTTTAAAACTTCTAATACAAGTCATTTCCCTATATTGTTCTTGATCATCAAATAAACATTTTTAAAATCATCCATATGTAATGTTTTATCAACAACACTTTTCTGGATTCCTTTACATTTTACAGGATTTTTATTATTAAATTCATAACTATATAATTTTGATCTTAAGCCACAATATTCTTCCAATATTTCACCATTTAACTCATCTTTAAATTTACCTATTATTTTTTTATTCTTTTCACTATAGCATTCATGTTCTTTCTTATAATCACTTGTATCAAATTCATTAATATTTTCTTTAATAATTTTATATGGATCCTTTTTAAAAATCTATAAAATAACTGTCTGTGTCCATATATAATAACCTTATATTTGGATTAAACTTCTTTAATTTTTCATAATAAAATTGATACATATGTAATTTTGATAAATCAAGTACTGAAAATCCTATATAGATTGGTTTATCAAACTTAACCTTTTCTTTTATCATATGTGAAGCAATACAGTCTTTATCAAATATACTAAATGTTTTAAAATTAGTTTTTTTTGCTTGTTTTAATGAAAACTTTTCATCACCTAATTTAATATCACATCTATTTCTAACATTTTCCATAGTTTTTCCAAAAACACTATTATTCATCAATTTAAAAAAGTCTTTTTCAAAATCTGATGTTGATTTGGATCTTAATTTAGTATTTAATTCAATATATTTTTTCATATAATCATCTTGATCAAATGCTATAACTCTATTAACTTTCTTTAATTTTAATCCTTTTTGTAGATAATATTTTAAGTTTCTTGAATGAATAACATAATCTTTCTTATCAAATAATGTTGTACAAAGCTTATTATTATAATGTTCAGGTGCTAATGGTAAATCTTTATGATTTTCATGTAATTCAATAGGATATTCTAAATCAACATCTAATATGTATCCATATTCAGCATTTTCATCTAATTCTAATATTGTTTCTTCCCATTCATTTAATGTATATGTATTAGGATTCATCCATGTTATATCTTTATAAGGTAATTTTTGACTTAAAGCCCATCCATATAGATTATTTGCATCTATATACAACATATAATTTTCAGGTTTTGTTTTATCATAATTTTTTGTATATTTATTGTTTGCTTTACAATATCTAGTTATACATTGTGAAATACCACCTCTAATACCTTTTTCAATCATTAAATACATATTATAATCACTTATTAATTCTAGTTTAATTTTTGTTAATTTTAACATAGAATCCCAAGCTAATGATGGTGATGTTAGATAATGTGCTGGATCTAATTGATAATTTTTCAAACAAACAGATCTAAAATTTTCAAATATATCAGCTAATAAAAGAACATCTTGAATATTATATAAATCTGAATAATTACCTAATGTTTTTACTTTTAATTTATTCCAAACTTTTATATAATGTTTATAATCATCATCACTTATATTTTCATTAGTTAAACAACTATAAAATTGATCTTTTTCTAAGATTTTATCATAGTTTAATTTTTCAACATTATCAATAAATTCATATGGAAATATACCTTTAGAAGTTAATATTTTTAAAGTTCATTATCATATTCAATTATATCATTTTCTTTTATAAATTTATTTATATGCTTAAATTCTTTAAGATTTTTAGCTAATTTTTCAATTGATGTAGCCATAAATCTAAATGTATCTACAAATGAGAATTTTATAAATTTTCTAGGTTTATCACCTTCAAATTCATAACCATAACCAGAATTTACTGAATAGTTTATATATTTCTCATCTGTATTAGCTAACAAATCAATTTTGCCATATTTTTTAGCTAATTCTTTTATAAACAAATGTGTATCATAATTTGAACTATTATGACAGAATATAGGAATATTTTGAGGGAATTTTAGATTTAAATTACAATTTAAATGTGCAGCACCCCTAAATTTTCCTGTTAAATGGCAATGATCTCTTACTTTTATTCTTTTATCATCATGAAAACCACTATTTTCACAAATATGACAAATATTAGTTTTTTGATAATTAATTTCTTCTTCATTAGTTAAATTCATAGGCTTTTTATTTTTTGAATTATATTTTTTAGCTATATTTTTTGAAATTTCATCTAAATATTCAAATAATTTATTTGGTACATTTATTAATTCTTCTTCATTTTTTGCTCTATAACAAATAGGTTTATACATTTTATTAGTTACTCTAGATACTAAATAGATTGTAAATCCATATGGTATATGTTTTTGAATTTTATTTGTATATGAGCAATTTGGATTATTTTTACAATTATCAATCTTTTTAATATACTTTCAAAATCCATATAAATTTCATATGGATGTTCAAACTTTTTGTAATAGTTTTTAAAACTTACTTTTTGACCAGGAAATGGCATTATAGGTCTACAAGGTTCTAATGATTTACATATTTCTAAATGATTATTCAAGTCTTTATTTTTTGTAGAAATGAGTCAAACATCTTCTGCAAATATATTTTTTTGTTTTATGTTTCGATAATTGAGAATATACCAATTTATTTAAATCTGTTATTAATATATAATTTACCAATTTTATAATATAATAAATCAATTTCTAATTTTACATTATAATATTCAGATATTTGTAATGGTACTATTTTTTCATCTTCATCAATTCTATAAATATTTATTGACATTGATGGATAGTTATATTTAGAGTCAAACGATCTTTTTTCAAATAATTTAATATCTTTTAATGTTATTGGATAATCAAAACCTTTAAAAATATCATCATTTATATATTTTTGATATTGTTTAACTCTTTCAGCATGTTCGTTTGGTTTATCAATAGCACATCTAATTGCATAAATAAAACAATATTCATCTTTATTTTTAAAATTTACACAACATTTTTTATTCTTAATTTCATTTGGTAATTCTATATATGATCCAGCATTTAATGAATTACTTTTAGATAATTTTAGATTTAATTCAACACATCTTTTTAATGACCAACCAGAGCCTTTTGATGGTTTATTTAGTTGTTCTCTAACTATTAATTTCTTAAATTGATCATCAATAAAATCATCTATATTTAAAATAACTGAACTTTTTATACAAAAATACATATTACTATTTTGAATTTCACCATTTATTAATTTTCTTTCATATTCACATTCTAAAGCCATCTGTCCTTTAATATTTTTGAATTTTTGTTTTTCTATCAATTTTTTTTATTTCATTTCTTTGAGTTTCTAAATAATCATTAATATCTAAATCATCATTTGAATTTGTTAAAATATAATCTTGAAAATATCCTTTTAATGACGAAGCTTCTTGAATATTTATTATATTTTCTTTTGGAATTGGTCTATTTTTAAAATGATCATTAATAATCCAATTAATTCTCTTCTAGTTTTATTAACAATTTTAATACTATTTTTAATTGCTAAATTTTGAATATATTTTAATGATCTATATTCTAAATTATTTGGATTTTCTTTAATTTTGTTTAATCTTTTAATTAGTTCATCTCTAGATAAATTTTCATAATTTCTGACAGATAATGTTTTTGCAATTTCATTTAATTTTTCTATATTAAATAATGAATAATTTGTAAGATCAAATGTTTCTTTAATATTTGTTAATTCATATAAAGTTTTATTTTTATAATTATTTATATTATTATTTTTACACCAATGTTTTAATTCAAATATTTTATTATCATATTTTTGTTTATTTAATAAATGTTTAGTTGAGTTATAATGTCTATCATAATTTTTATATAATATATTTTTATTACAGTAAGGACAATTAATATTTTTATTTGTTCGTTCCATTTATTAGAAATAATTTTTACTTAGAAATAAAACTCTTAAAAATATGAGAAGTTTTTCCACTTTTTTCTAGGTAATTTATAGTTTAAATTGTATTTTTTCAATCAATAGTCAACTTTTCACAAGTTAATTTAAATTTTCTAGAGTATTTTTTCAATAAAATCAATAGTCAACTTTTCACAAGTTAATTTAAGTTTTCTAGAGTATTTTTTCAATAAAATCAATAGTCAACTTTTCACAAGTTAATTTAAATTTTCTAGAGTATTTTTTCAATAAAAATCAATAGTTGTATTTTCATAAGTCAATTTAAGTTTTCTATAGTATTTTTTCAATAAAATTTAAACTTTTTTAAAACAAGTGAAATTATTATTTTTATCATATTTTTAAATTTTCTAGTGTTGTTATATTTTTGTCATGAATTTTAGTTTCTAAATGTCTTAAATAATTATTAGTCCATTTAATATTTCTTCCACATTCACAAAATTGTGGTTTTAAAAACATTTCTCTAATACATTGTATACAAATTGCATTTTTTCTATCTTTACTATAATAATAATTATTAAAATTTGAAATATCTTTAATTTCTTTACATTTATGACATTGTTTTTCATTTAATTCAATAACTTTAATATTATCATATAATTTTTTATAATACAAATCCTTACATTCTTTACAATAATGATATAACCCATCTTTAGTATTTTTATCTTTATAAAATTTAGATATATCTTTATATAATTTACACCTTAAACATATCTTTTCCATTTATATAAAATAAAATTTACAAATTGGTTTTTTTCAATTCATATTCATAAAAATTTCCAATAATATCTTCATTATTTTGATCTTTTATACTATAAGTAACTGGATTTGTATTATTAATTTTAGAAATTATAAATATTTCTCTAGACCAATTATTTTTATATTTATTAGAAAATGTTGATTTTTTATTTCCAATTCTAACTCTATCATTTATTTTAAATTTTGATTTGGTTATTATTTTTGGTGGTTATATTTAAAAACAGTATCTAATAAATCCTTTTCATTATTTTTATTTACTTCAATTGGTTTCATTTTAATTGTTGAATGATATGAGTTATTATATTCTTTAACAATTTTTGGTAAAATATTTATCCATCTATAAGTTTTATTAATTTCAAATTGTATTTTCATTTTTTCATTTTGTGTTCTATTATACCTTTCTATTATACTTGATTTTTCTTCATTTTCTGTATGATACAATTTAATATCATATTTATTTAATATTTCATTAAAATCTTTATTGATAAATTCTAATCCTTTATCTGTATGTAAAAGATTAGGTGATTTATGATTAATTTTAATTGCATCCTTAATTATTTCTTCAAATGCTTTAGAAACTGTTTTTCCATCTTTTTTCTTTAATGGTTTTGACCAAACATATTTTGAAAAAGTATCTATAACATTTAACATATATTTATAACCATCATTTTCTTTTTCATATTTTTTCATTATAATTAAATCTGCTGCCCATAAATCATCAATACCTAATGTAATTATTTTTCTTTTTAAAAATTTCTTTCTAATTGGAGCATGAATTTCATTTGCTTCAATTATTTGTTCATTTTTAGTTAATTCTTTTTTAATTATAGGATTAAATTCTTTTTTCAAAATTTTACTTTTATTTGTTTTACAAATTGAACATTTAGTAGCAATTCTATATAATCCATTTTTCATTTCAACAATTTGTGGATTAATATTTTTAGTTTTTTTCTTACATTTGTGACAATGATTTGGTTCATTCATTTATGTATAATTTTTTTTAAATAAATGGATATGTGTTATAGATATCATAATCAAACTAATTTTACTATTATTGGAAATTATGTAGGATGTAATATATGTAAAAGAATTATTTATGAAAAAAAAGATTAAGAGACTAAAGTAATAAGAATAAACATCTTAAACATATTTTAAGAGAATTTAACCATTTTCAACCATATAAAACACAACAATTAATTAATGAATTATATATTTTATGTATTTCCAATCATTTTGAAATAACACCTAGGAATATAAAATTATTTTTAAAACAAAGAAATTGTACAAATTGGATATTTTACTATCAATTTTTAAACAAAATATACAATATTGATTTTGAATTGAATAATGAAGATAAAGAAAAAATTACACTATTTTTTAACAAATATTTATGTTTTAAGAAAAGTAATATATCATACAAAAAATTATTACCTATGATTTTTAAATACTTAAATATGGATTTTTGTATAAAACCTAATTATGATAATGACTTTTTAACATATCTATCACAAAGAAGTTTGTGATATTTTTTCCTATATAAATGGATCTGCTAGAAGAAATTAATAATATTGGAGAATTAAGATTTAAAGAATATAAACCATTAAAAAGTTTAAATTTAAATAAAAAATAAAAAATTGAAAAATTTGAAAGAATTAAAGATAAATATGGATATACAATTATTGTTGAATTAGAAAAATGTAAAGTACATTTACCAAAAAGATTTACTAATATAATTGATGATAAATCGATTAAAGAATTAAATAAAAAAGATTTACATTTAATTGTCACTGATATTAAGACATTTGATGATAAAGAAATTGCTTTAGTTAAATTTGAATAATTATTACAATATTATTGATACTAAACCTTAATATTACTTGTTTTTAAAAAAATTCAAATTTTATTGAAAAAATACTCTAGAAAACTTAAATTACCTTATAAAAAGTCGACTATTGAAAAAATACTTATAAAATGTGATAATTTTACTTGTTTTTAAAAAAAATTTTATTTTGTCGAAAATTTTAAGCATATTTGTTTCATTAAAATTGCATATTTTTTATGACAATTTGACAAAAGCTGAAAATTGGCCAAAAAATGGCAAAAATATTGCATAATTGTATTAAAAAACTGTGAAATTTGTTTGATTGTCTCCAAAAGTGTCCTAGGAACCCCATAGTACTATCTACTCCTATATATATATATATATATATATATATATATATATATATATATATATATATAATACGTGATGCCCTTTTTTTGTTAACACTACTCCTCCCTTATTTCTGGACCAATTTTAAAGTTTGAGGTGTCAAAAGAATGGTCTCAGTTCGTAGTTTTGCAATAAGGTTTTAGATTTTTGATATTTTAATTCTGAAGCTCACGAGAAGCGCTAAAAGTTCAATTTTTGTCCATAAGATTAACATGGGGAACAATTTATATTGAATTTCCAAATAAAACAGCTGTTGATAGTTAAACAAACAAACACATATGTTAAAAGCTGAATAGAATAGAAGCAAATTGAACTGGTACTGAAATATCAACACAATTTCATACTTTAATACGAGGAGTGTCTAATCTGAGGTTTTAACCTTTTCTCAAAATGTAGCGGGTAGACTTTGAACGTTTTATTTACGTGTAGGCCTATATGGACACAAAAATAAAATTAGTAACTTAACCCTAGAAAATTAAATTTTTCTGTACAAACCAATTTTGGAAATTGAAATTTTTTTCTGGGTGGGTTATTCGATTAGTATTGAAACAATAACAGAAGGTGGCAAATATTAAAATAGAACTAAATTTGTGTGCATAGGTTTTCAAACTGCTGTGAACTATATAATTTACAGGAAAATTAAGAAAAAGGGATGGTTGGTTGCAAGAAATCTAGATATTCTAGATACTGTGGTTGGTTGTAGGCCTATTAATCTGTTTGTTCACTACAAAAAAATTTAATGCAGAATGCTACACATATTAAAACGCCTGTTTAAAAGAGAAATGTTGATTTTTATTCTGTTGTCATTTACGTTTTATGATACAACATTATGATTAAAATGATACAACATCTGTGAATTTATTCTAAATTTTATAGGAGTGTTTAGACAGAGGCCCTAAGACATATTGTCAAAAGAACAACTACGTAATCTTAGCTAATTTAGATCTAAAAGAACAACCACCAAATCTCAACACTAACACATTGGTAAGTTGAAAAATTAGTAATGAAGATCGATTGATGAAACAACAATAATGTTAAATCTGATTATCACTATAATTTGATTTGTATTCAAAGTAACTCTGTTCATCATCATTTAACTAATGATGCTTTCTAACAACTGGTCGACGTTAGATAGTAACCAGACTGGGTTTTGGACTGTTCCCTGTTAAAACGTTAAAAAAATGCCACTGGCGTATATAGACACTAGAAAAATTAACATGGAGTTAGGTTTGATCACCAGGTATACTCTAATAAATGCAGCGCATTGCGCTGCACGGGCCCCCTAGTATATATATAAAACATGCAACTCAATATATATTAATTTAATATATATTGATTCTGTGTCTCCGTTAACATGATAACTCGTTAATATGATAACTCTCGAACGGAACCACCGATTTTGATGAAATTTTGTACAGAGGTTTAGGGCATAATTTATCAATAAAAAATAAATAAATAAAAAACAGCCTGAACAGACAATAGAAACGGGGTTTATGAAGTTCCAAAATTGTCGAAAATGGGTTTTTAAAACAAATTTTTGCATTTCAATTCACTAAATTCAACAAAACTAAAATCATTCAAAAAAGTATAAAAAATTAAGAATTTTAAATTTTTAACGTGGTTTATTAACAGATGACGGAGAATATCCAAAAATACAATTTTCATGTTATTCTTATGAAAAATCAACAAATCCCTGGGATTTAATGATTAAATCAAGAAGATTAATGAATTAATGATTTAGATGTTTTACAACTAATAAACAAAACCCTATAGGAAAAAAAATACTAGCTGTTCATTGAAATTTTAGAATAACATAAAAAATGAATTGTTTACATAGAATTTAATAGTTTAATGGGAATAAATTTATTTTCCATCCCTTAGATGTAACACACTTGTTTTACGAATTACAGTAATACTATAATTTTATTCTACCAGAGTTCCTCTGTCTGTCAAAAAATATCTTGAAATAAGTAAGATTAAATAGGTATTCCTAAAACTCCAAATGTCAGATGGTTAAGAATCGAAATCGATCTTAAATCGACAATTGAATTTGTGCCACGAAATTACAAAGAAAACTACTATCAGAGTATTTGTTACCTAAAATCCCATGCCTGTCGTCTCGAATCTCCCTATAAATAACGTGGGTACCGTTAATAGAGTTGGCATTTCCGGCTTTCTATTCCCCAGTCTAAAAAATAAAATTAAGACCTTTTTACAAAATGACAAATTTTCCAAGGTCCGATTGAAATATATACAAACTGAACACTGAAACTATTATATTGTCTTTAATATTAATTTAATTTATATAATGATTAGGTCACCCTTAATTTGTTTAAATATATGTTATAATGCATTTCATCAAGACAGAGGGAGTTCATTTGTATTTTTGTAGTAATATTTATATAAAAAACAGGAATACCCGTTTCTTGGTTTAATTATAAAAAAACAATCAAACTAAGTTTAAAAGTCTTTGGACAAACCTTTCTTTAAAAAAATTGATTTGGCATTTAAATCTCGGAGGTGGTTTGAAACTGCTAGTATCTAACATAATGAACTTCCTTCCTTGAACATAGTTAAATTGACAAAGTTTACTTTTACAAACTGGCTAATTCACCCTGATTGAAACAAACAAAAAACTTTAGATACTATTAATATTTTGTTTACATGAAATTATACAGTGTCCCAAAATCATCGGTTATTACTTCACCAGGTTATTCCTTACTTTGAAACAAACAAAATTGATTCAGCATAAAGTCTTCTTAATCCCAGCCAATCATTGACATTAACATGTTTTGGTAAAAAAAAAAAACTCTTATTTAGTCAGTTATTGGTTGTCCAATGATTAAAATTCTAGTATTGTCGTTTAAACCATAAATTTTAACATTTTTCAGTAATAAATTTCATAAAATGAAAACATTTGACATATTTACACGTAACTGACTAAAGCACATGGTCATGGGAAGTTTCCATTTGATATCTTTACCAAACACAAAGATAATGAATATTTATTGAAAAAAAAAACACAGACAATCACATATATGTACAGGGTGTCACTAAAAAGAGTACCTGGCTATACAGGACCTGATTCTACATGCAAAAATAAGTCAAAAATAAAGAATAACAATTTTTGGATTTCGGCTTAGATTAGCCGTAATCCGCCATTTTGTTTTTTATACATAATAATTTTTATTTCCGTGGCTGTTCATTGTATTAAGTTCATATTTGGCATGAACCTTTATGACAGCAATGTCCATTTTCAGGAAAAACATTATTTTTGTCCAATGTGTATTTTCAAAATGGCGGCCATTTTTAATTTTTAAACTCAAATATCTCAAAACCGGTAAATTTTATCAAAATTTTACAAAATTCAAAAAAGTTGACAAATAAAATTACCTAACTAATGGTACCAAGATTGTAAGGATCGAACAACAAATAATGGAGTGATTGCCATTTGTATGCATAAAATCATTGATTTTCCATTAAAATACATGCAAATTTAGGTTATTTTAGAAGAAAAATCTCAATAACTCCATTATTTGTCGTTTGATCCTTACAATCTTGGTACCATTAGTTAGGTAATTTTATTTGTCAACTTTTTTGTCTTTTGTAAAATTTTGATAAAATTTACCGGTTTTGAGATATTTGAGTTTAAAAATTAAAAATGGCCGCCATTTTGAAATACACATCGGACAAAAATAATTTTTTTCCTGAAAATGGACATTGCTGTCATAAAGGTTCATGCCAAATATGAACTTAATACAACGAACAGCCACGGAAATAAAAATTATTATGTATAAAAAACAAAATGGCGGATTACGGCTAAACTAAGCCGAAATCCAAAAATTGTTATTCTTTATTTTTGACTTATTTTTGCATGTAGAATTAGGTCCTGTATAGCCAGGTACACTTTTTTGTGACACCCTGTATATATATATATATATATATATATATATATATATATATATATATATATACAGTGTGTTCATTTTTTTATGCTCACCATTGGGATCTCGCAAACTATAAAAGTTACACCAAAGGTCAAATTAGCAAAGTAGTGCGGAATTGTAAGCTGAACAAAATGATGTGTAAAAATCCCAGATATTTCTACTGGTTCGTTCGCTGTGCTCGAAAAACTGTTTTTTGCTCAAAACTTCTTTTGCCTATAACTTTGATATTTGTTAAAATACAAAAAAACTTTTGAGATGAAACTTTATTGAAATTTTAAGTAGATTCTGAATATTAAAACTAAAACTTTTTACTTCAAACGGTTTTTGAGATATTTTAGATAAGTTGATTATTTTTAATACAAGTTTGTACTTTTTTCATCATCATAAAAAAGAAATAATTTTTCTGATCACGAAAATACAAAATATGGCATATTTATTTATCAAAATAACTATTTAATTATAAAAAATGTGATTAATAAGCAACTCTGAAATGCTAATAATGAGGATGCTTCTAACATGCGGTGCAACAATGGTGTAAATCAGCTGTTTTTCATTTTGTGTTTCATATTTTGTTGCTTACATTGTTGATCAGCTGTTTACCGGCATCCGCGGTTCCCATAAAACGTGTAAATCAGCTGTTACATGGGATGCCGGTAAACAGCTGATCAACAATTTAAGCATCAAAATATGAAACACAAAATGGAAAACAGCTGATTTACATCATTGTTAACCGCATGTTAGAAGCATCCTCATTATTAGCATTTCAGGGTTGCTTATTAATCACATTTTTTATAATTAAATAATTATTATGATAAATAAATATGCCATATTTTGTATTTTCGTGATCAGAAAAATTATTTCTTTTTTATGATGATGAAAAAAGTACATACTTGTATTAAAAATAATCAACTTGTCTTAAATATCTCAAAAACCGTTTGAAGTAAAAAGTTTTAGTTTTAATATTCAGAATCTACGTAAAATTTCAGTAAAGTTTCATCTAAAAGGTTTTTTTTGTATTTCAACAAATATCAAAGTTATAGGCAAAAGAAGTTTTGAGCAAAAAACAGTTTTTCGAGCACAGCGAACGAACCAGTAGAAATATCTGGGATTTTTACATATCATTTTGTTCAGCTTATAATTCCGCACTACTTTGCTGATTTGACCTTTGCTGTAACTTTTATAGTTTGCGAGATCCCAATGGTGAGCATAAAAAAATGAACACACTGTATATATACAAAAATGAAAAAATGCGGTTTGGCTCCAAACTCACTTTAAATCAGCAAAAAAAATATGTTCCTTAAATTACACCATTATATAAAAAGGACATTGGTGATAAAATGTGTATGATAATTTCAATAGACAAATTTTACGTTTTGAGACGAATTATCTTTTGCAAGAGTAATATTCTAAACTTGTCTATCAATGAAAAAATTAGTTTTCTTATTACTAAAAAAATGTATATGCTAGTTTCTTACTACAATTCACGTACCTTGTATAACATAAAATCTCTATCGGTATTTGAAATAACATCAGATTAGATACAGTAAACAAATAAACGACGAAGCTTGAGTGAAATTTGAAGGAAATGTTGATTCAACGAATAGCAAATGTTAGCTAAAATGCTTAAGACTCTCAGTAGATGTGACATTTTGTAGGATATCCTTTATTAACGTAATCACCCCTTAGTTTTAAAGAAATATATTGATTATATACTGTTCTAAAATCAATCCTATAAATTATTAAGTTTATTAAAACTGATTTTTTGTGTTGCATACACAACTGACAGAGTCGCATACAAGGCTATCTTTTTGGGAATAACAACTTAAAAAATTTTGCAATCTAGACCATGCAATGTTTACACAACGTTCAAAGAATAGTCTTCTATCGATTTATGGTGTTGTTTTAAGATTGAAGTATAAAGAACCTTAAAAACAATCAACAATCCTAAAAAGAAATGTTCTTCAAAAAGAAAGCCATGTACTTTCCTTTTTTCGGTGTTACATTACCAGACCAGTGCGGTGACACAAGCAACTTTAGATTAGACACTTGATGGCAGTTGTTCACACCAATGAGTATGATTTCTCCTTAAGCAGTAACCACAGGACTAGCCACCAATAATGGAGCGGTATTTTCATGCTATTGGCGCGCTTCACCCTAATTTTCCTAATCCTTAAATTCAGCCTAATTTTTTGGACAAAGCATGCTTATTTACCATTGAGCATATGTCTGTTAGCTTTCATTTCTGTAATTTTCTTTATTTCCAAAAAAGTTTACATTGTCATTATTTACAACTTTTTCATATTTTTATAACAAATATCGATGTAAAGGTCACTTACCTACGCATGTTTGAAAACTATTTTAAATGTTTGAACTGTAGTTTTCAATTCAATATATACTCATTAATTGCGAAATGTCACAAATTTATCATTTGGCTAAAAAAAAGTCTGTTTGTGTAACAGCTTCGCGTTGAAATAGATTTTCTAAAGTGGTAAAGCATTCAATTGAAAAGCCCAATAAATCTACTCACAACGTTGCCGCCGCCGCGCCGTTTCGTATTTAAATGGAGGTGTATAAATGATTCCGGACAGACAGGAACCATTACCATCTTTCAATAAACAGTTTTAAATATTATTTCTTCACACGAATTTTGCATTAAAATAGCCTACCTAATTCAGCTTCGACAAAAAGAAATGGTCAGCCCGACGGATTTCGCAACCACAGAAGTGATGTTGCAGATTCGAATCCCTATTCTGCCGAAAGTTTTATCAGTACTATCTCCTGACTGTATAAATGATTTAGACTATGTTTTTGTTCCCCCTTAAAAGTTAACAATTGCCTTTTGTATACAAACCAAGGAGATACCAATATTGCCACAATTTAAGACGAAGATGAGAGACAAGACAGTGATTTTCAGAGAAAAATACCCCGAGAATAATTTACTTCGTTACTGATACTTTGATAACAATTAAAGATAACAAATTAGACCCATAAGCCAAATCAAATTTAATTTTCGTCATTTCAATGTACCAACTATACAATAATAATTTCCACCTTTGGTAAAGATTGGAATGTGAAAGTAATGCAAAAAAATTAGGTGCAAAGTTACATGTCGTCTCAGAACTGTTAATAAAATTGGCCACAATGTAAAGGAGACAAATGCCTTCAAACCTTGTGAAATTAATTAAATGACGATTAATTTAAAATTTCATTTTTAAAAAATTCATTATTGACTTTTTACCACTACTCATTTTTTCACCTAAAATTAGTATTTCTGTTTTAATTAATTTTGGGTTTAATTCATTTGTGGCACTGTATATTTTTTGGTTATTTTTGTTTTATATTATACACATGTTGATTTTATAATATAATTGGTTTGATTGAAAAATTTAAGTGAGATTAAAAATGTAAATTTCACGTAATATATCAAGATAATGATGTCACTATCAGCCATGTGATCAAATTCAAAACATGGTGGAACTATTAAATTATTGACAGTGAAGAGAGATATTGGCAATTTCTTGGTAAAAGTTATTTTGGTTGCATGTCACTTCAGTTTGGATTGGAAGCTTCATCAAAGCTTCATGTGAGGTCCCCACTGTTGTACTCATATGAGCCGTGCCGAGTAGCACTATTAACTGTGTACACTAACGGGAATAGGCTTCTCGTACCATAAACGATCATGAAATCAAAATTTGATTTAACGTTAATTGAAATAAAAATTTGATATAACGTTATTTAATAAAGTTAGCGAGATCTATTTTGGCGTAGAAGTAGCGAACGATAGGTAAATGAATTCTACCACTCTTCTCAAGGCCCATTCACTACGGATGGTAATAATGCCCCGAAGACAATTTTTGTAAAACTCTCGTAAAACAACAGCTGTCATTTAAATTTCATTTTGGATCAACTCCCAGCTGACTAATGTGTTACAAATACAGTCAAATATATGCCGCGGTGTCATCACCCATACGGAATGGACATGGCTCAGTATAAAGCATTTTAATTGGAGATTATGTTTCTGTTATAATAATATGTTTTTGTAGCACTGTAAAAACAGTAAATTAATTTGCAGCGTCTCCGGCGTACATGGAACTATTCAAATTTTGTCACCAAACAAATGGATTTTATGAGATGTATAGTGATGTTATTGTGTATAGTCCATTGAGTTTTTTCTACATACCAAACTGTCTCATTGTATCACACGAATATGAGTTAAGTTTGTAAGTAAATACGTATGTATGTTTGTACATTAATCGATAAAAACTGCACATACGATGTACTTCAACTTTTAAAATAACTTGGTTGTGTCATAAAAATAATACAGTTTTTATAATAGGATAAAACTAGTCTTATAATAGGATAACTCTATCATCAAACTTAAAAAAATTGCAAATAACAGCTGACAATTGTCATAGTACGAACCACGTGCTCAAGAATTAACTTGGGTTCTGCATTGTATCCTGTTACTGAACGAGATCGAGGAGTTTTCACTAAGTATTGTTACAATTTTAAAAGGAAATACTATATTAGCGGTTGCATTTATCTCGTACAACCACTTAAAAAGAAAGAATCTTTTCTCAAGTTTTTTTACTTTATACAATAGTCTTAAGGTCAAATACCCTCTCTTTTCATACAACAACAATTAGATGCAACAACTATTACACACTTTGTTTTAGAACTTTATATTGGCAAATGATTGGTTACATAAATAAAGTTAAATAAATTAAATTGGTTATAGAAAAACTAATTATTAAAATATCAAAACACCTGATATATTGAATCTAGTATTTCATTTCATTCTACGTGTGTTTAATGTTAAGTTTGGACTCGTCGTTCAACAAATTATCGCAGAAAACTGTACCCTTTATGAGTGAAAACTTCCCAAACTTCTTGTGAGCGAAGCAAAAAGCTCGTTGTTGTAGTGTGTCAGCGAAGTGATTGAGCTCATCTTTTCAAAGAAACATCCTTTTAGGCTCGGAATTTCAGCGAGTTGGATTGAGATCGTTTTTCGAGCAAACTTTCGGTCCTCCTGGGACGTATATTCTTATCTTAATATTGTCCTTAAACGATCATTGACATTTTTCTATTACATGTATGATTCTTTATAATTTGATCCAGCTTCCAATTTCAGATTATGAAACAATTAAAATTAAAGCTGACTTTAATAATTTAATTTTAAAAATAAAATATCGTTATTAATTTTTAAAGGACGATTTTTATTACTACAGCAAAATTACACTCTAAAAAACTAAAGCATGGATATTAATTTAAATTTCAAAAATAAGTTTTAACTATTGTCTCGCATTTTTTGTTGTTCTAAATGTAATAGGCTCATTTGCATTAAATATGTTTAATTATTCCAGGATTGATTATTGTATTTTTATAAATGTTTTATGTAGATATAATTTTGTCTCTAAATATTTTTCATAGAGACAAAAATTGGTTTGTCTCAACCAATATCACTGACAAACATAATGGTTGTTAACTGATATAAAAATGTTAAAATATTCTAATATACCTTTGCGTTCAGTGTTCTGAAATTACGATAAAAAATATATAACTGGCATTTGAAGAAATTTGAATTATTCTTGGGTAATTTTAAATTCTAATTCTCTGTTGCAACCCTCTAAAATCCGGTTGTAAATAACGATTTCCGTTGCAAAAATACTTCGCTTTTCCTGTATTTATTCCCTGGTGATTCAACAAATCCTATCACATTATTGTATTGTGTAGAACCCTTCTAATCCTCCTCCTACAGAGCCGAGTGCGATGTTGCAGCAGGGTGTGGGATATTCACTTGAGGTTATTTTATTCATTTGAAAACTTAAAAACAACAGTGAAAGTAAAAAAAATGGTTTTTGTAAAAGTTCTTATGCAAGTTAAGTTTGAATGAAATCAATCAATAGTATTCGTAAACCATCTAGAGGAATTTACACTAGATTGTTTGTTTATAGTTCATTGTTGGCGATTTTGAGTTTATGTTACGATTTAGTATTGTGGAAAGTAACAAATATTATTTAAGTATTATTATTATTCATTATTTATATTATTTTAGCTATTATTATTAATAATATATATATATATATATATATATATATATATATATATATATATATATATATTACTCCAAAGACGATTGTGATTAGGGCTACTGTAATATTAATTGTATTAATTTTCATTTTGAAATTAACTAAGTACCCTTTTTAGTTTTTCAAACATTTTTTTAAATGTGTCAAATAAAAAAATGTTTGAAAAACTAAAAAGGGTACTTAGTTAATTTCATATATACATATATATATATATATATATATATATATATATATATATATATATATATATATATTAGATTGCTATGTAACACATCTACTAGAGATATTAACGCCTTTTTGTCACCTCTTAGTAAAATAACAATAAAAGTAGGTTTGGAGACGTTTAAATATAAATACCGTTAGTGCTATTTAGGTTTATCAATAGACAATACTCGTACAATTTAATTGGTTTGTTACTACCCGATTTACTCGTAAATACGGTCATGCGGTGAATATTTATTGGGCATTTTAATTTAATTGTTTGCAATTTTATGAAATCACAACCAAACTGGTAATTGATACGTCAATTATTTAAGAAAAGTAATTTTTATATGTAATGAACAAATAAATTACATAATGGTCATAAAACCTGATACAAGTCAAGTATATTATTTAGCTTTACCTTTTCAAGTTAGGCAAGTACAGAATCTGGAACATCAGCTGATGGAACAATCAGCTGATATGCGAATTGCATAATTTCTATTACAAAGCTACTTTCGTCAAATGCCAAGCTCTCATTGGTATAGAACCAGAATTTTAATGTGAAACCCTAAACGCTTAAGATCTCAGTACCTAGAGGCCGAAAATTTGCTCGGCAAACTCAAACAGTAGTGTTCTTTATAAAAATATCAGTTACAAACAGTTCACTGAAATTTCAAGTGCATAAAGACTTATTTCTTGTTCAAGAGAAGCTCGTTCGCTCCACTCACTCGCCTTCACGACGAGCTCGTTTGCTTCGCTCACTCGCCTTTCAGACTGTTTCAATGTAGGCCTACGGTTGCTGCACACTGGTGTATATTTGTTAAAAAAACATGTTGAGTCTGTAACACGTTGATTCTAATTATTTTGTTAACAGCTGCTATCATAATTTTTATTAATGCTTTTGTTTATAAATTAAAATCAACTATACAAATTGATTGATTGTTTTATACTTTTATATAACTTTTATTTATCCAAACATTCATAATCAGTAGTATGAAGTACGATTAAGAATATATCAGATTATCTTTATTATACATTAGCAATAATTTAGTAACTGGCTGTTTTGCAAAACCACGTGTTTATACTGGAACACAAAGTCTGCACTTTAACTGTCGAGTCACTTGTTTCCCTTATTTCTTTGTTTTGATTTTTAACTCCATGAGACCAATGTTAAAATTTTTTAAATTTCAATTAAAGATTATAACGAAATAAGATTGTTCCTGGAATAGAGAATTGTATTTATATTATTTTTATCCCAGAACTGCAAGGTGATTTGAAAGTTGGAAGAAAATCGTTCGAGCCTTTTTTTGATATCCGTGTGCATACATACAAATATACCTTGCTCGTATTAGAGTATAGGATAGGATAGGATTAAGCAACGGATTTTAATTTGGTTAAATGATGTACCTCTTTATGATGTTTCTTGTAATATATTTACCGGTGCTTATTAAGGTGGTCGTAGCTAAATTCTTATAAAGGAAATGTGACTTTTTGTAGGAACTTCCACAGTATTTTGAAGTCTTGTTCAGAAGACAAACTATTTAGGTTGAATTCCCAAGATAAATATCATGATTTAATATTCACCCAGCTCGTTTAAAACCATGTTCCACTGAAGATCCTAATTGCAGACAAGTATTCCTCATCAAAATAAACATGACATTCGTCCCTTGGCTCAAGCAAACTAGTAACTTAGCTTTCTTATTACTACTTATTTTACTTATTACTTATCGTTAGCTTTATCTTACTTTTAAATATAAAAAAGTCAATTGATAGATCTGAATGGAAAATATGATTAATAATCATATTAAAACTGAACAATGATTTAAAAATGATATTTGGACATTTTATTAAGAACATAACGATGAAGAAAATAATATAAACGACAAATTTTAAACTTTCTTACATTTTTGTAATATAAATAATATATAAACCTAGAAATTGTTAATTACTCATATTCTTTATTCTGTGATATGTCTTGACGGTTTGTGTTTAGAAAGGCAGGAATTTTAAACAAATGAAATTGAACTATTTTATTATAAGTATTATTTTTGTTCAGAGTGAAAATTTCCATTTAAATAAGACAAATAAATCCTTTCATCACCGGAGTTAGACAGAAAACCCTCCAAGGACTCGAAGATCCAAAGAGAATATTAGTGACGTTTACCCTCAGCCTACTCACCCATGTTTGATATGTTGATAGATGTTTGTCTTTGATGCCTACACGATCACCTGGGCCGATCCGACATTTTACTACTTTAATAATTTATGAAATATTGTTTTATTTTAGCCTTCTATCAGATAAAAAAGTAGTCTAGATTACAACAAATTTTGTTGTTGATAAATTACAGTAAATGTGTGTAAATTTTTCAAGTTGTAAATAAATTGAAATACATATATGTGTAAAATAATGCTGTTGTAATTATTTTATAAAACTGTTTAAGAACAATGATTTAGGTAAGGCAATGTGTAAGTCTTTTGTTAATTTTATTGTAATTCATAAAGGGAATTTAAAAGGTTTCTTTTCACCATAAGATATTACTGAAATTGAGTATTAATATAAATACATATTAAAATTGTTAGAAATTTGTAAATCCCTTATTAAAATGTTTAATTAACAAGAATATCCAACCTACTAAGTGATCCTTTTGCAGGCACATGAATCATTCAAGTTGAAACCTACCCTCCTCAATAACTGCGGTCAATGTTGACTTGAGGGGAATGAGATATTTCACAACTAAATGATTGATGGAGTGTCATGCCACGTAACACCGGGTCCGAGACTTATCAGCGAACCAATCAATCATACGGGCATTTCTTATCATCTTAAATAAGTAAAATATTTCGCCAAATTGGATTAATTTCCCAAAAATTGCCCTAACATTTTTTTTTATTCAATAGTCCTAAGCTGCATACTGTCCAGTTAAAACTAATAAAAAGATTGGAGAAACCTCAAAAATAGCAATGAGTTATATACGTAAATCCAGTAATATTCAATTCGCATACTTTTTTCCTTATCCATAAGAGGTAATAGGAGGTAAAACGTCGATAATTATAGTGATCACCTTTTAACATTTACCGTAAAGAAAAGAGATCAATGAGAAAAACATGGAGGCGAATGTAAAAACAATGTAGGTGCAACTGTATATGAGTGGAATAGTAGTTAATAAACAAATCAAGAATTGAAGATAAGCAATTTTGGTATCAATTCGAACCCAAATTATAGATTATGCAGTTAATTTCTACTTTTTGAACACATATATTGAACAAATGCATGTGTATTGTGTGGCTTTCATAGCCAGCCACTTCTGGAGTTCAAAGCACCTGCGTCAGAGTACATAAAACTAATGTTTAGAATAGTGTATGATCTTTCTTTTTAAAGCTAAAACCAGGGTACTAAAGCATTGAAACCTAGCTTCACTTGCACTATGAAGACCGATCAATGGGTCGAGGGAAACACTCAGCGGGCACTGTGTGGCTGTGATCCATAGTTTGATACTTCTCTCTGCAGCTACATCTTGTGTCATTCCCCATTTGTATTACCAATAATTAGATCTTCCTACTGTACGGAAACGATTAATTAATGTCCACTGCTTCTGAGGAAGATACATACCCTACCACCTACTGCCAAGGTCGGGTCATCTATAAAAAATAGTAGTTCCGACCATGGGAACAGTCCCAGGAGGAAGTTCGGTCAGTATGGATGGGCAATCCATAAACTGGGAAGCAAGTTGGAAGGACAACTGTGGAACATATAAAATCTTTACATATTTCCTTTTCAGTGCATTTG
This sequence comes from Neoaliturus tenellus, assembly GCA_030545055.2. Taxonomy (NCBI): domain Eukaryota; kingdom Metazoa; phylum Arthropoda; class Insecta; order Hemiptera; family Cicadellidae; genus Neoaliturus; species Neoaliturus tenellus. The sequence goes on from CM061531.1 coordinate 238,213,846, forward strand.
TCTTTTTTCAGGTGGGGTGATATAAAGAATCAGGGGCCACGGTAGAGGAGTTGCCGTGAATGTCCCACTAATGTTTTCATGGTTGCTAATGTAGCTAAATGGCGATCTCTCCCGACCTTTTTAGAAATGTGGTTTATATTTCAACAGTATGGTGATTTATATTTCACTTCCCAATCCATTATCAGCTAAAACTGTTTTCCTGATATCCGAAAGGTTTTTAGCGAAAGATAAATTCTGCCATCAGTCTTCGTGGGTGTAACTGGCATTTCATCTATAACGTTGAATGTAAATTAAACATCAAGGGATGTTGACTGATGGTGACTTTATTTTTTGTGGAAGGATTAAAAAGTTTTCTTGCCTACTAAAATTGAAGGCTGCTACAAATTGTAAGCTTTTACTCTTATTAGTTAGTTTTGATTAGTTGATTCGTAAATCACTCAGCCAAATTATTTAGGAGGTGGCTAAAACTCGATATGAGTCAATTTAGTTTTGAGGTGCAATATACAGTAGTTGGGGTTTTCATAAAAACGCCTTTTTTCTTGCGAACGGATATTATAAGATAGAAAGCAAAAAAGGGAGAGAAAGAAGGAAAGAGAGAAAGAAGCAATTAGGGGAGTAGAGATGATTTTGATAATCATTTGGTCCAAAAAAATAAATGAACGATTGCTACTTATAAAGAGTGTTTGTCATCATCAACACCTGTGATGTATAGAAAATAAGTTTGAACTTGTATTTAAAACGAACATTTCTCCATTACTTAAACAAAGTAAGTATAAAAGGGGGAAAATAAAATAAAATTCAGCCTTAATTAACTATTATAAATAAATCAATTTTAGGAATAAATTTCCAAAACCAATTTTTTTTTTTTTTTAATCAATCCAATAGAAAGTCGTATGAGTTAAATACGAAAACATCATGCAAATCATCACATTTACAAAATGGATCCAACCTGATACGTTATTACAAGTGTAAACTTAATACAATACTTAATGGTCTTAACTTATCAAAATATATATACACGAATAAAATACATGAAAAAATTAAAAATTAAATTATACTTTTGAAACAGTTATCTAATTTGGTCTTACACACAGTACAAGTTTACTTTTTAGAACTAAGCCGTCCATTGCATTGTTAATTCCCATGAAAAACGATAATGTAAAAATGTATAGCTAAAAGCATTCATTTTAATTTACAAAGATTTCTTAACTGGTTTCTTAACTGGTTTTGTATGACTAATATGAAAAGGGTTTTATTAGTTAGTTCGTTAGTTGTTATACAGGTTTATAATTTATGTTTTTAAGAAAGAGTACGGTATGCCATTGCTCCGAAACACAAAAATTGATATTTTTCCAAACTATTTTTTACAATTTCAACCATCGAAATTATAAAATAAAACAAGCACGTGAATAAAATAAAATTTTATTTCATATAAAACGTATTATTATGACCACAGGGAGCATTATTTTTTTTAATGGTTATACCATTAAAAAGTTTTTGTGTAAACAATTCTATGCTTTTAATTTTATTTCAAAGATTTAAAATAAGGTTAATTGTCTTTTAATCGTTTTATATAAACCTTAAAACGTAAATAACGGTAAAGTACAAACAGGAAATGTTTACCTGATTATAATTTAACGTATGATAAACGTAAACACGGAGATTCATGAGTTATGTTTTGCGGACCAGAGCCCCCAAGCGCTTACTGTCTAGCTAGTATTTTATTACGACTGTTAGGATGAAATATTGTTAAGGTTTCTCCCTTAGGTTTAAGATGTGTTTATTTATATCTTTAATATTAATTTATAGATAGGAAAGTAGTAATTATTAATGGTCTATTCATCTCTTTTAACAGAATTTCACCAATATCACAAACACAATAATACTAATACCTCCGTCGCAGCAGACCTGCGTACTCAGCGAATTTCCAATGGCTGATACTGTTTAAAAACAAAATATTTGGTTTTATAAGTGAGTAATATATTAAATTTATGTAAAAATACTTTAAATTATTCCTGAAATTGTTAGTCCATACAACAAACTTAAGTATTTCACTGTATAATATACATATATTAATAATAATATATGTATATTATTACATAATTTATTACAGATATATATATATATATATATATATATATATTATAATTATCTATAATATATAATAATATATTACATAATCACATTAATTATTAACATTAATTACTCATAATCAAATTAATTGCAGATATAATTAGTTAAAAAAAGAGTAAAAATGTGCATAGCGAGAGGTGCAATACACAAATAATGATCTGTTTATAAACCCCAAAATGTAAACATTAATACACTATGAAGAATACAGAAAGTCAGATGGCCAGATTATGTTCAGACACCTATTTTTATTCCATCTCCAACTATACAGTTATTTTCCATTAAAATTCCATGGTATTTAATAAACAGGTTAGCTGCTATAGGGGTTTTTGACCAAATATTAGTTATTTATCACCTAATGAAGGCATATACAGAATTTTATTGAAAAATCTTAAAAAATAAGCGATGTATGAGATTTTATTAATTTCACTTAAGAATAACATGGAAAACATTTTTGGTATTTTCTCCGTAACCAGTGAGGCTAAGATAATGATACAAAATACTAACTTGTTTATTTTTTAAAGCTCTTTTGAATGGTCTCTTAAAATTTGGTAAATTTTATAAATTAAGGGTAAAAAACGCCAAGAACACAATTGTGACCCTTTTGAAGACCCCGTTCCCATAGTCACATCACCCTGGTTTTCAAACTTAATCTGAAGAAAGCTGCAACGTATTCTTTATAAGGAAATTCGCTAATACTATCTCAAATCATTAGAGCTCAAATTACCACTATAGTTGGGTGAATTATTAAATGGACTTCAAACCCTATCAAGGTTTTATGAGTGTTTAAATTAAGTTAATCAAATTTAACTGATTTGCCAAGCCTTTCAACACATTTGTTAGGACATCAAGGAACATGTAAACATGTAACAGGATAAAATTTTTCAAACATCATAATTTTTATTTAGTCTTAATTATTTAATCACCAAAAATACATATATTAGGAAATTTTTGTGGGAAATCTAATAAAATACATGTGTAATTAATATTTTAACAAATATCAAATTTTCAGTTCTCTGGCTGACTTGAAAAAGGATTCCCAATTAAATGGTACGTTATCTTAAGTATTAACCGGGATTGGGTGGTGACATTTCCTAATCAGTTATGTAACATTTCTCTGGAAAGTTCCAGTGAAATGTTGCCATCGTTTGTTTTGCTTTCAACTCTCGTCTTGAAAGCGAGCGTTATCAGATTCATTAGCTGAGTAAATAATATTATCTGTATTTGGTCTTCTAGTTAAACTATACACGAGTGCCAAGTAAAGATATAATAATAGAAAACAATTGAATTGCAGTCAAAGAAAATAAATGGCATTTATAATTATTCGTACAACTATGCAACCTGTAGAATGTGTTATGTAAGAATAGGACTATTATATAAAACAAAAAAGCCGCCAAATAAAAAAGATCAACGAAGAATTAATTGGTTCAAAATAGGCCCAAAGTAAATAAATGTTTCCTTCTATATGTCATAGTAAGGATTTTTAGCGAATTTCTCTATTTTTAATAAGCTACTACTTAAGTAGTCACAGTAAGACCTACGCCAGAAACCAAGTTAATTTATCGTTTTGAGGTCCCTAGAAAAAAAAACAATTCATCCAAATTCATATTCAAAAAAAATAGCGATTTAACTCTAAATATTTACAGAACTTAAAACAACTAACAATTTAGTATTTGAATTGTTAAATTAAGCAATTACAGAGAAATTAAAATCAAGTTTTCCATGTGAATCTTATAAGAAAGTATATAAAAATGTATATGTTGCTTATTTATCAACATCTCTTTGTTACAGTTTGAACGAACTTTCATCAGGTGGGGAGTAGCTAATATTTGCGTATACCTCCAAAGCAGCACACATGTATAATAAATAATTCCTATGTAAATCCTATCAATTATGGAATAATAATTGTGTAATGGGAGGGAGAGAGCTTATTTGTAATGTTTATATTTCGAGATTTGTAAACAGATCATCCATATTAACTTGCATTGGCTACAAAACTTATTATATTGTTTTTTTAAAACTAATTGATACTTATTTTAATAAAAATTTAGGGAAATAACGTAAAACTATAATATAATGAAATACGTTATTATATGATCATAGGGTAATTAATAAGATTATTACCGTGCGGTTTGTTGTTTGAACAAAGAAAAAAGATCCATTAGAAATTGGCTGAGTACGCAGGTCTGGTTGAGAGGTGGATATTATTACGGTACTGTAACTAACTACATAGAGCTAAACAACACATAGTGTACTAAAACTAGCCAAAATATAGCTGGAAAATAAAAAAAAATTTGGACAGCCAATTTTTGCTGGAATGTGTTCTATGTCATCCTCTGACCTCCCTCAGAAAAGTCCCCTGAAATCCCCTGTGGGCAACATGCCTAAAAATGATGGAATGGCCCTCGTGGAGTCAGAAATAAGCATTTCGTCGACCAATAGATTTATATCAAATTAAAGCTCTTAAGTAGTAGAATTTAATGCCGCAAACTCCATCTCAAAAGGTTGCTTGAGTCGAAAATGGCAGCCTGTCAAACTTAGATTAAAAATCAAATTTTAATCTAAACGCTCAAAAAAGGAATAATATTAGAAGTACTTAACCTTTTGAGGTCCGGTTTGCGGCAAACGTTTGATTGTACAATTAACTTTGCAAATAGGCATAGCTTGACATATGCCCATCATATTACCCTTGAACCAATCTCTACATAGACGTCCCAAAGAGGGAGTTTTGAAAAAATTTCTTAGTCCTTAGCCATGCTATACATAATTTTAAAGATCTTAATAAGGAGAGTCCATAGCCGAAAACCAGACCTCAAAAGGTCAAATATGTCGGAAGTTATTGCATTTCAAAGTTTTGATAGTATTATTTTATCCTCAATTTTGAACGTCAGCCATTTTTCTCTCGACCGTTATATTTAGGTCGGGTTTACGGCATTGTACTCTACATTTTAAGATCTTTAATTTGATATACATCAACCTTCTGGAATCTATTCAAATTTAGTATGCTTGATATCAAAATTTATTTTAACTCCTTATAGGCCAACCCCTCATTTTTGGGCATGATCCCCACATGGGATTTCAGGGGACTTTTCGGAGGAAGGTCAGGGGATGCCATAGAGCACATTTCAAAAGAAATTAGCTTTCCAAAAATTATTTCATTTTTTTCCGAAAAATTTTACTACACTACACAGGTTTTTCAATCTTTTACAAGAAAATTGACTTGTTTGAGTCATATTGTAAAATAATATAATATGAAATTTAGAAATCGACTTCTTTTTAAAACTTCCTATTTAAGTCTTAAACACTATTAATTGGTGGAGAAAATTTAAAAAAATTTGGTATAGGACACATTGATCAATATTGTAAGTAAAGCTTGACATGTAAGCTGGGCATTAACTTTGATCCCATGGTGTCCAGAAGGCTTAACTTTCCCTTGACATTGACATTCAATACAAGGTGCCTTGCACATTAGCATGCCAATATTTTTTATTTGATAAAAACATAATTAAAAAAGAGTAAAAATTAATAGGTCTAATTGTTTTTTATCTTATACTAAACCCAAATATAAAACACAGTATTATCTCATACCTTTAGATTTACCATATATTTTGGTTATTGGACAGAAATAATGGTTAGCCTTTGAAAATTTACTCGTTGGTGATAATACGCGATGATTTATCAAACTATAACTAAAATTCCATAAAATAATCCTTAGAGATTTTCGTTTATTAACAGTTAATTGACGTTGTGAAGCTCCACTATTTTATAGCCACCTTTATTTCATTTATGTAGCTTAAGTTAATTTATATATAATAATATTTTTGATAAACGCGTTTTAGTGATTAACTTCTTCCAAAACAGAATAATATTTTTACCTATTAGTTTATTCCCTATGCGCTCATTATATTAAATAGCTCAATTAGTCTTTTTATTTGAAATTATATTAAAACCATTAGTATAAAAAGTTTTTAAGACACAAAGACCAGATTTATAGCAACAAAAATAAAAAAATAAATCTCAATATTATATAAACACATATAACATAAACAACTTTTTCAACCACTTTAAATTGTTGACATAAAAATAAAAAGTTTCTTCTTGATTAATCGTTTTACACGAGTGTTTGCTTTTGGTGTCGACGGGATGATTTCACATCAAAGCGCAACAAAATTGTTTCGTCCACTACACGAGGCAATTGGGTCTTGATTAAAGGATTTAGTCATATTTGACCATAGATGAAAATACACAACGTTGTATGCATATGTACTATTCCTATTTTTAAACTTAAAAGTTCAAAGGCTTAGTGCAACCGAAATTCTGTTACAGAGAATTAACTACATAAATGACAGTAACACCTCCTTAAATGAATTGTAGAGGTATAAAGGGACGTTTTAAACCAATTAATTTGAAATAACACGTAACAAATAAGTCTATACTGTTAGGACATGTTCAAGTCTCAGCTAAAGCCGTATACTCGGCCATAATCGAGATCACACTCGTGCATTCGAAAACAAGATCATTAACTGGATTTTCTTGACACGTTCAGATCGGTATTCCAAAAAATTTACTATCATGGAGATTGAATAGTTAGATTAAATAGTTCGTTAATGGAGATTTCGTTACTGCGATATTAATGAAAACTGTTCAATATACGAATGCTTTCACTTTCAAAATTTGGAAATTAATGTTTGCTGACACAGAAACAAACAAAATCTAAATTGGTTTACACAGTTAACCTTTATCCTCATTCCAATAGTTTATATGGGGAGAATAAAAAATACTTATTTTATTGGGAATTCGCTGAGTACGCAGGTCTGCTGCGACGGAGGTTTTATCTAGATGCACTTGTTTAATTCACTGACTCCTTGTTAATTTTAAATCCGTGTGATTTTTAATGCCCCTCATCTACTTCGTAATGGTAATAAATGACTTAGAAATAAGGTTAGTTATACAATTTACATAAATTATAAATTACCAATGAAGGCTTGTCGTGTCTTAAGTATACCATTTTGGATGATTATGATTGTTAGTCCCTTTAAAATAAAAATAAAAAATCATCTCATACTTAATTTTCTAGAAGCATTTGTCACACACCCGACCTAAAAACATCGACTAATTCGTAAACACATAAATTCTTATTTGTTTTAGGTAGTTTAAGGACACCATTGTCATGGTCCCAAAATCCAGCACATTATGCACTAAGCCCCCGACTCACCCAAGTTTGAGATACGTTGTCATGTTTTAACTTTATCAGTGAAAGTTGAGCGACATAGAAGCTAAAATTACCTCCCTTCTATCTTCATCAACCGGCCTCGATTAGTCTGGTCAACTCTTGGATCGATCGTGTTGCTAACCACTTCACCCCGTGGACGGACATGTTGTCATGTTCATTCGGCACCTGAGTCTTTCAAAATTTCGATCCCAATTAATGTTATTATTTTACGTCAACCCCTTTACTTCTTAAAAACTCCCATTATTGACTACATACTACACGGTTATGACTACTACATATGAACTGAAACTCAGCAATTATAATTACAAAAAAATTTTAGTGGACCAAACTTTAACTGAATTTAAAAGCTATCCAATGCAACCCGGTTAACCAGTTAGTGGATTTGTAAGAAAGGCGCATCAATTTTTCTAAAAACAGAATCCACTTCCTTATTAAGAGTTTAATTAATGCTTACTAACGACTATAGGGATTGTTATGTGAAGATTTTTGTGTCGTATTGCCCCCTAAAACGATTGAACGACTGAACGACTTGCCCACTTTCTATTCCTTATCTCATTTAAACCAAGTCTAAATGAGTCTTTTAGCATTCCTTATACATTTTATCACACTGTACCTCCGATTGTGTCTTAAAAAGGGTATTAAATAAAGATTTTAAAGTAACATAAATTTATAGTTACTTCAAAGGTTTCATTATAAGTACCACAAAGAAACACTGGTTGATATTAAAAATATTAACGTTATTTTCTTTCTGTATAGTACCGGTACATAGCGATAAAGGCTCACGTACTTGTGCAGCCAGCGGATCGAACATGGAATGTGAGAGAAAATTCATTCATTCTTGTAACTTTTCTGTTAAAATTATTTCGGGATTCATTGGGTTTGGAGTTAAACATTATGAAATTTTAAATATAAGTTACTTAAAGAAGTAAGTAGTAGAAATTTTCATGATGTATTTATAATTAATACTTACAAAAACCTTATAAATTTCAATGATTATTTGTGTCATATTTAATATATTTAGTACACGAAAATCTAAAAGTCTATTACCATCAATAGTAAACTGAATAAAATAAACTATTATAGTAATAGTTCACATTAAATGAAGTCTTACTTTTTGAACTTTTCATTTGTTGTTTAACAGTTGTTTTATATTGCATATTTTATATTCCATCAATTTTATACGTTTCATTTTTTAGTTTATATTTTTTTTAGTTGATTATATGTTTGTTTCACACAGAATAATAGTGCCATACAGGTTTTAACCTCGGGATGCAGACTTTATTGTTCTATAGTGTGTGTTTTTTGTGAATTTACAAATATTCAATCTGTTTAAAAATAACTGTAATGTAAATGTATGATATTTTGGAAGTAATACTTGTAATCTAGTTAATATATATGTATTTTTTTGTAATGATATATGAAAAGAACAATAAAGAAATTTTCATTCATTCATTCATTCATAATATTGGTGAATTCTCCTGTGGGCAATTCTACTCAGTGTCAGTAGAATGACTAGTAACGGAGAAATGTTTCCATGTCAAATAAATGGGAAATCAATAAACTTCCAAATTTATTGACAAAACCTGATAAAAACTGTTTGCCTGATAAAAGTTGTTGGTGAGTATTATGGTGCAGGTATTAACATGCAGCTCTGTGTGGTATCAGATTAGCTTTCTCACCAAATTCCCATAGCATCAAACCCGCATACGCCACCCTAGGACATTGAAGATATCTTTACAGTGAATTGGAAATTCGCTGAGTAAGCAGATCTGCTGTGACTAGGGTGTCTATTATAGTGTTCTTTTAGATTCTGGGTCCTCAAAAATATATGAAATGTCACCCTACTCGCTTGGATACCATAAATAAAAATTTTCTCAAAATACATAAATTTCTTAAATTACAACCATATAAAATGATATTTCCACGAGCCATTCTTGAAATAGAATATCACACAGAATGTTTGTGCAAAGTTTCATGAATGGACATTTTTTTGAACTCATATTTTGGGTGAATTTTACCTGTACTGTTGTACTATTATTAATTATGCGTTCTAAAACAACTGGTCGATGAGATAGTTAAAAGACGTGGGTTTATATTTGCTTACAAGGCCCATAAGACGGCAAACCTTCGTACTCCCCCCATGGGGTTTGGGGAAGATAAAAAGAATACAACAGCTTGATAAAATTTGGTATGTACTTTCACTAGGTAGGGTTTAACATATATTTACTTACTAAACCCAAATAGCAGCAAACCTACACCCTTAACCGGGCTATTTATTCATTAAAAACTCATTAAACTAAAATATCGAAACATGGTTCAATATAAATTAACCATGAAGTATGACGTGTCCTTTTCACAGTCAGCTGATCATATGATATCAAGCTGTAGAAAGTTTTGTAGTCTAGAAACTTCTCTGACATCCTCTTTTCACTGATTCCAAGAAGCTGAGTACTCTTTGGGAAAAGTATTGAATCAAGCATTCTAACGATACTCAGATCCGTCCTGAAGTCGTATGAAGTAAGAACGTGGCTTTAGCCCCACCCGAATGATCTCGGCTGGGACCCAAAATTTCTTCTTGGTTCTGAGATCACCAACTTAAATTCAAGCACAAACAACACAGAGACTTCTGGTGGATGTCCTCAGGATATCCATAAGTCACAGAATCCGATGTCTATCAGACATCCACAATTGATCCAAACCAGACATTCTTTTGGATATATTAAAAACATCTTGTGGACGCCATAATTCTTAAATTCGAATATCCACTGGATATCTATGTGTGACCAAAAGATAATTTACTGTACCGTTTGGGTAATTGTGTATTTCATACTACATATTTTATTAGTTTTCTAAATTTTATTGTTAATAAAGACTTTTTCTGTAAAAAAATTAGCTTGTGTAAGAAATAAAATAAATAAATTGTTCCCTTCAGAATAAAGTGTAAAGTTATTTTTATCAAATTCCAACAAAAGCTCGTGTTTTTTTTTTCTTTACATTAAGTAAAATAATCAAGTCGACTATACGAATGTTTGTAAAAGTGATAATTATATAGCTTAAAATTTTATTCTCATATAAATTTCATAACCCATGATCGTCCTTCAAATGTCGTCCTGTGGACGACTATTGGGGATTCGTTTTGTACTATAATTTCGTATATATGCGACGTACGTCCATTGGTACGCAGTGACCACGGATCAACTTGGGACATGTCGGAGGTGGATCGGACTTCCAGTGGATATCACGTGTTGTCTGGCAGATGTTTTCTTTTTCTTTGGCCTGCCTGAAGTCTTCCTAGACATATAAAAAATAACTGTTGTAGGGAATTTCGTCATATCATTTTTACAATTAAAAAAAAATTTTAGTTAAAATCACCATTCACTGGCAAGGAAATATGATTGGGGATAGAAAAGAATTAAGGTAGTGTATAGATGTGAAATATTTCTTCACAATACAGTACAATATTAAATTACAATAAATTCACAAGGTTCTTACACATTTTGTTTGCATATTTATAAACGTATTGTTCCAATGGTGGAATAATGTCTTTATTCTTGTTCTTGAAAAAACTGTTCTTGAAAATGTTTCGATCTAATTACATTTGTCTTCTTTCATTTTAGATTTTGGCCTTATGGCAACATCTAATTCTTTTTCCCCCTAAAAGTAAAATGTAACAGTTTTTATAACTTTCCCAGTCAAACAAATAATAAACTCGTTTATTAAGTAAAATGAATGTTATATGTATAAAGATTACAAAATATTTAGTTCATTTACACCATTATAAGTCGACGGACCTTGGACTCAAAAATACTGTTGGAAAGTTCTTGGGTATATTTGGATAAAAATATTTACAATTCAAGGAAAGCGGCTAAATTTAGACTACTGAAGTGCTGCCAAAGTTAAGTGCTGCTTGAGCCGTTACAAGTGTCGCGTGGTCGAACAAGAGATGCTCAAGAACACGTTAGCGTTGTAATGAACATAAGAGACAAGGATGTACTCTCTCTTCAGAAATGACGGAGACCTGCCTGACGTGTGTGAAGATTATGGAGGAAAAATCTTATGCAGTGTTGCGAAGATAATAAGAAATATTTGTATATAAATTAATTGTATAAAAAAACTCCTTATTCTCTTATTATATTTTAAATTAGATTGTTAATAACAATTTTTTATTCATCAAGAATATTAATTCATAAGTCATAATCCATTTATTGCCAGAGACAACAAATATTAGAAAATTCGGTGTTATATATTGAGTAAAATTATATTAAAAAAGCTCAGAAAATTTGATTTTAAAATGACTTTGTATGAGAAAACAAACGTTTTTCCCTTCCACCAATCAGGAAGTCTCGGTTGATGGAATTTTTTTTCTCTAGCAACAAAGTCATCAGCAGTTTCCAAAATTTTAATTGGTCTAAGTCTATCTTCTATTTAAGAGAACAACAGTTGTACAACTTTATGTCTTTATACAAATTTGGAGTGTTTAGGAACTTTGCATTTGTTGTGGAGCGTAAGGAATGAATTACAAAATAAGAATTAATATCGAATTAGGAAGTTTTGTTCTACGAACAATTGGGTTTCAATGACGTATAATGAAAGACACGTTAAAATGGCAGAAGAATGAAAGATATATTTACATTTTTTACGCACATATTATCCTAATTCTTTTTTTAACTTTTAAGAGAAATAAGGTTCTCCGATTCTCAGCTCGAAAAGTGAGCACAGCGTAATGCAGAAATTGACAAATAAGTCCGTAGTAAGCGGATATAAGAACATCTGTCAAGGGAGTTTTGGCAAGACGTAATCAGAATAAAAACCCCAACACTGACTATTTTGATGACATGTTCAATATATAAGTTGAACTTTAGGATGTGATTAAGAAAAAGGCCAAGAAACTTTGTAAAATCGATGGCTCTACTTTGGTTTATTCAATTTGAAAAATTGCGGTGACTGATTAAGGAAATGTTATATAATAAAGAAGAAGATATGGTAACTTAATTTCCCTTTCCAGTTGAAATAAAGGCCATGTCTGGTGAAATAGGTTCGGGTAATTGAATCAAGAGGAACATAAATGTTACGTTGCATAAGTTATAGATAGAGATCGAAGTTTGTTGTAAATAGCTGAGATTTATTTATTTATCAACGGCCGAAGCCAATACATAGATTTGACATACACTGTATTTTCTACAAATAGTATACATGCGTTGAGATCAGAAAATACATGCAAAAGTGAAATGAAAAACTTACATATTTGAATGAGAATATATGCTTAGCAGTTAGAAAAATATTAACAAATGAGATTTCAACAAGTTGAATAACAATATAGCAACAACAATAAACTAAGATTACTAATGCAGATGCAAAACACAAACCGTTAAATATTTGTGAAAGTAACAAAGAGTGCAAAGTGCAACTGCCATATCTACACAAATAAAACAAATGCAGATGTGATCAATTTGTGACTGAAAAGTGAGTACACAAGCAAAACAATTATGCAATAATAACAATGACAACAATGGCAAGCAAGCTAAATGATGCAAAATAACAATAATATACAAAACAAACATTACATAACAAGGTGCTGATAGAACTATAATTTATACAGATTGTAACAAGGTGCTGATAGAACTATAATTTATACAGATTGTTTTATTCACGTGTGGAATGTAATGTGTAGAAGACAGTCTAACAAGTTAATGGGAAGTCTAAATGGGATGTGTCAAGAACTTTTTTTTGACATTCCATCTAGGACACTGAAGGAACAACATCATTACAGTGTCCGCTTACATGAACGTTATTTCATGTAATTAAAAAATAATTCAAATAAAAAATTATTATAAATAAAATATTATTTTCAACTGTTTTATTAAGGTTGAGCTGTAGTTTTTATTTACTCTTTATAGGCTATATTATTTGTCCTCAGTTAGAAATATACAAATATTGAACGTTTTGCAGTTATAAGTCTAATTATGGTTAGTTATTGCCAAAATGTTTTTGAATCTTTTCTAATATTATGAAGACCAAGCAAACTAATAATTCTTATAATTTCAGTGACCTTCTTAGAAAGCTGAAAAATAACAATTTTAGGCTCGTGTGTTAAAAATGTAACTTATTTATTAGGAAAATTACATTTCCGTTGTATATGTGGTTTATTTACCTTTCGTCTCCAGTTCGATGGAAAGTCGTTTTCTACGATCTAGGTTTCAACACTTTAGTGAGTCATGTTCAAGTGGATGTCAGTTGAGAGTCATGCTGGTCCAAGCGTTAAGCCGTCAAGGGTGACTATTTCGATGGTTAAAAATATATTTAAAACAAAAACACACAAATTTTAGACGAACAGTACATAGATATCTACAACGAGCAGATTGCTAAAAAGCAGATGCTCGCATTAATCGGTACCGGCACGGGGAGGACACTGGCGTTGGCGGAAGCCGTTGGGCATGTTAAAACCTAGGTCGTAAAACGACTTTCCATTGAACTGGAGAAGAAAGGTAACTAAACCTCATACAAGTTTTTAACAGGTCAGGGGTAATCTCAAATATGAATCAATTCCGTTGTCTTAATCTTATTTCACAATATCAAGACTTATTTTGCCTCTTTAATCAATAACAAATAATGTACTGCAAGTTGTACATTTGTATTTACTTTTTAATTTATACGTCTAAAAAACAAAAAGTGGAAAGAAATTGAAAGGGAGAAGATTCACAAGCAATTGACAGCCTGGTATGAGAGTTTCGGCTCAACGATCCATCTTATGGGCCGGCTTTCTTATATTTTACACCAAGCGATATCTTATCCAATGTGTCAATTGAAAATAATTAAACACACATATCCAATTATTTGAGATAAATAAGCCGTATTATATACAATAGAATTGCGTTAGGTAAATAGATGAATGTTTGATACTACCCAACTTTGAAACTCCCTGAATCTATGTAAGTTTACAAATTCTCTAAAATGTTTATAATCTGTTGATCAACTTAACTCAAACAATTTACTTGTTTCAAAATGAAGTTAAGCTATATTTAATTTATTTTTATAATTTTATTCAAATATTTTTGGCCATGTCCTATTAAGATTTGGAGTTTAACATAACCAGGGTTCCCGCACAGTCTTTCTTCGATCTGCTGTCAGTAGCTCCCCTGAGTTGGTCTTCGCGCTGGCTCCGGATGAAGTCCCAGGCCGTCCTTGGGCAGGCTCGTAGGGCAGTCCTTGTGCAGGCTCCTTGGGCAGTCTCCTTGGGCAGTCCTTGGTCAAGGTCCTTGGGCGGTTGTATTTGACCACGTGCCTCTGGGGTGTCTAGGACCAAGACAGTCCTAGTTATTTAGGCTAGTTATTAAGTAGCCTAAATAAACTAAACCTTTGTACGGTAAATATTCAGTGTTTGCGGAATAAGGTAAATGAGTTGGAAATCCTATGTTTTGAAAGTGAAATCGACATTGTATGTATCTGTGAACACTGGCTTACAAGTGATGAGGCCCAATGTTACCGTAATATTGGTAACATGGAACTTGTGGCTCATTATTGTAGGCAGTCACCTAGTGGTGGTACAGCTGTGTACCTCAATAAGGAACTTGTAGGTGATTGCAAGTCCTTGGATTTGCGCCGTTTTTCTGAGGATCTACAGGTTGAGTTTGCTGGTGTTATTCTAACTTCTTTGTCAATGGTGGTTATAAGCATGTATCGCTCACCAAATGGTAGTGTAAATAGATTTTTTGAACTGCTTGAACTATGTCTAGGTTATCTAATAACACTGGGCTATTTTATAATTATTGGTACAGATCATAACATTGATTTACTTAATCCACTTAACCACTCTTCAGACCTTGTTAATCTGTTGCGAACATTCAACTTGTATAGTTCCATAACTCAACCCACTCGAGGCCAGGCATCCCTGGACACTTTTTTTACCAACTTAAACAATTGGAACTATGTGGCTGCCCTTGGTGAGTATAAAATAGCAGACCACAAGCATGTGCTACTCTCTGTATCTACTGAGGTTGTTTGCCAACAACGTCACATTCTTAAGTTTTATGCTTTAGGCTATATACTGAAGAAGCCGAAGCAAAACTGCTTAGTTTCCTTGAAGTAAATTTGCATGCTTGGTTTGATGTCATAAAAACATTATCTGCTGATGATGCATTCACGTACTTTCATAATAACTTTATCCAAGTGTTTGAATATTTCTTTCCACTTAAATCTAAGAAGGTGTCTATTGGCAAGTCTTATAAACACAATGATGGACCATCTCTTAACAACTGTTACACTGCTGAACTCTCTAGACTTAAGAGTATGATTATGTTAGTTAATGACTTAGTTAGTGTGAGACCTGATTTGTCTAACCTCCTTAAAAATCTTAGAACTGAATACAGAAAGAAGGTTAAGGAGGCAAAGATAAATTCAAATGCCTCACACATAATGGATTCTCCAAATCCGTGCAAAGCGGCTTGGAGCCTCATTAATCAAAGTAGGCCTAAACTAAAATCTGACACTCATGATTTGTCCTTTGCAACTGCAGATGACTTCAATTTTTATTTTACTGAGTCTGTAGATACGATATTGTCAAGTATACCAAGCATTAATCAAAATATGCCTGTTTTGCTATCTGGCATACCAGTTGGAGCACCTACTTTTAACTGGAAACATGTATCCGAACAGGATGTTGTGGATGCCGTACTAGGATTTAAATGTTCAAATTCAAAGGATGTGTATGGCATGACGCCCAATCTTTTGAAACGCATTGTATGGGTTTTAGCTCCATTACTAGCTCACTTGATAAATGTATGCTTTCTGGTAGGTAGTTTCCCAGCTCCATTGAAACTCTCCAGGACTGTACCAGTCTTTAAAAAGGGGGATCACAACAATGTTGCTAGCTATAGACCTATATCGCTGATTCCTGTATTTTCTAAGCTTTTTGAAGCCATTATGTTCGCTCAATTGTACGACCATCTTGAAGCACACAGCCTTCTAGCGCAAGGTCAATTCGGATTCCGAAGATCAAAATCCACAATTTTGGCAGTTGATTCGCTTGTACAATCAATAATCGATGCTTTTGAGTCCAAAAATTCAATATCTGTAATATTGTGTGATTTATCACGCGCATTTGATTGCGTGTCACACGATATTCTGCTCCTAAAGCTAGAGAAGTATGGCCTAGAGGGCAGTGCTCTAAGATTGGTCAGGTCTTACTTAAGTAACCGTCAACAAGTTGTAAGCTGGAATGGCGGCACGTCAAATCCACTACCAGTAAATAATGGGGTCCCCCAGGGCTCTATTTTAGGACCCTTATTGTTTCTAGTGAGTATTAATGACTAGTATTTTCGATTGGAAGGTAACTGCCTTTTATATGCTGACGACACATCCCTTATGGCATGTGAGACCACTCGTGAACTGGCAGAGTTTTCAGTAAGGCAACTGTACAACTCAGCCTCTGGTTGGTTCATTGAAAATAGGTTAGCACTCAATAACGATAAAACTCAGTATATAACCTTTAGCCTATGTGAATCCCAGCCAACCCAGTTTCCCAACCTTGAACCAATTAAACTCCTTGGTATTACTCTTGACCCTTGCCTAAACTGGCTTGATCATATTAACCAACTGTGTACTAAGTTAAGTAGAGTACTGTACCTTCTTAGGCGATTAAGGGACCAACTGCCCCAAATACTCTGAAGTTGGCCTTCTTTGCTTTCTTCCAGTCTCATGTGTCCTATGGCCTGGGGACACTCACCCAATGTTCACAAAGTCCTGCTACTTCAGTAGAAAGCAATGAGAATATTATGCCATGCCAAATATAGAGACCATTGTAAGCCACTGTTTAAGGAGCAAAAGATTCTGACTGTAGTCAACTAGTATATACTTCAATGTCTTGTTAGTATTAAGAATAATCTTGATGATTTCACTGTAACTAGTACTGTACATGACCATGACACAAGGTTTAGTGCAAAGCTGGTGATACCTAGGTCAAGAACTGATAAAAGAGCTAGGTCTTTTCCTGTTTCAGGGATAAAATTTTATAATCACCTACCTAGTCGCATAAGGAACATGAATGGCCTAGGGTTCAAAAATGCAATCCTTAACTGGCTTGTGCAAAATCCTATGTACAGAAGTGAAGAATTTTTTAATGCAGTAGTTAGTTAAGTAAGTGATGCACCTGTTTAGTTTTGCAAGAGATTGATTATTATTTTTGACTGCATGGGTTTTTTTCTGCATGGTTTGCTGCATGTCAAGGCGTGCATTGTTTTGATGTGTGATTTGACTCTATGCACTGCATGGAATTGTACTTAGCCTTTCTTATGTTACGACATTGATTGCTTGGTTTTTCCTGTATTTGTTAAACTATGCTGACCTAGCCTGTAACAATTTGTATTGTTGATTGGTCCAATAAAATCATTGTATCATTGTATCATAAGACGATGGGTGGATGGTTGGGGCCTGTGACTGAAGTCTGAAAGTCTTTGACTTGGCCAGAAACTCCTGAATCTCCTGGTTCCCCAACTACCTCCTAATCAGTCACCATCATCTTCCGCTCTAACCTTACTTCCCTAACTTTCTTCTTGCTCGCATTTTTTAACCAAAATTTCCTTGTCCCTGCCTTCTGGCCAATCATATTGAAAATTTTGTTCCGCCTTCCTTTGTGATAGGCTGAGGTGGGGACCAGCAGTTGTTTTAGCAACTCTGCATGGTTGCAGAATTGCAGTTTATTGAACTGTCTGACACCTTGTTTAGTCAACAGGAAGTGCTGTAACAATCACTTCCTGAATCTTCCTGAATCACTTCCTGTTTCACTATCTGAAATAAAATATTGCCTTTCCTGATTCTAATACTTAATAAATTTCAAATAACTTAAATTTTTACATATTTATACTATGACCAACTTAAATTTGGTACAGTAAATCAATGTAATAAGTATGTATAAAATTCATATGTTGTAGGCAATTTTCCGTTCAAAATGTAGACCCACCACCCGTGGTGTAGCTTGATCTAATCGTCGTTTTCAATCACATTATAAATCTCACTCTTTCGAGGTTATTCACATTAACTAAACACATCTAAATCGAACAATCACCTGATAGACCTATGTGAATTGCGTGAATTCAATTAAAACACTACTTTCGTCAAATGCCGATCTCTCATTGGTTGAGAACTTGTTTTTAATTCTAACATTTGTACGATTAAATTCGTGTTTACAACATAGTTGATAACTAAAAGTTGTTAACTTAAGTTATTCAGACCTATCAATAAAAGTTGGCAATTGCTATTTGTTAACTCTTGTGCAAACCCGAATTAAGACCTCCTTCAGCGGTTTTAATTTGGTTTAATAACATACCACTTCTACATGTAACTTGTAATGTCATTATTGGCGCTTATTGCAACGGTCTTTCATAAAAATTAAAATAAACATTTCCAAAACACAACTATTGATTTATTTTTAAACATTGTATTAGATTGATATGCTTCAAACATTTCAGGGGAAGTTCGCTATACGAAAGTAGTTAGAAAAGTTCCAACAATCATTCATGGTTCTTTTCTTTCAACTTGATCTTGGAGATACAAAACTTGTGAGTCAAAAAGATTTAAAAACTTCTGATCTTTAAAGTGGTTTTTACTCTTATCACTAGCCAAGGATGAAGTGAGTACTTAGTTACTCATAGTTTATATGAAATTATAAATTGGAAATTAGCATTTTCATATAGTTTTTGGTGTGATATTATTTGTATTTAGAAAACGACTATACAATTATTCTAAATTGATACATAAACAAATACAGATAATACAAAATATTTATATAACAGTGAATTTTGATTTTACAAGTTGTAATGTTATTGTTGTGGAAATTTTCCAATTTTTGGAAATAAATTAATATACCGACAGTTATACTCGTTTTAAAATACTTCAAGAAAAATACTCGAAATACTAAGACAATAACGCCCAGCTTTAAGCAACACCAGAACAAACTTATACAGTAAATAAATATTCCTAAAAAAATAAAATTGGTCGTATACCTCATGAACCTCGTATACCTCACACGGTTGTTCTCCAAAAGAGCCTTGGAAAATTCATATCTCAACTTAGTATGAACATAACCACCTATATATCCGCCATTAACAAAGTATTAATCTATATTAATAAAATTAGAGTTTTGTCTGTACATTGCTTAGAATCATTAAATTTTTTGTTATTTTTACTTTTTATGTATCACAGAATCCAAAATCGGCGTCATCTAAATTTCTTTCCTCTGTCTCTCTCTGTCTCTCTCTCTCTCTCTCTCTCTCTCTCTCTCTCTCTCTCTCTCTCTCTCTCTCTCTCTCTCTCTCTCTCTCTCTCTCTCTCTCTCTCTCTCTCTCTCTCTCTCTCTCTCTCTCTCTCTCTCTCTCTCTCTCTCTCTCTCTCTCTCTCTCTGTCTGTCATTCACTGTGTCTGTAACGCTCATGGGCCCTATTTTGTCCTCTTTTCACGGGACAACGACAATACGTGATGGTCTAAATTTTTTTCCTGTTATAGACAAGAGTGGAGTGAAGGTTCATCACAACTTAAATTGCCTCAGTGACCCTAGGGCTTTTCCCCATGGTACGTCAAAGTAACCAAGTTGTGCTAAATTGCCAATCTTTAATCTCTTTTCACACGACAATGGCTTTAGTAAATGATATGAAAATTTTTATCAGTGTTAAATGGTGCAATTAAAAAAAATTTTAGCTGCTATAAACCAACGTTCGTCAAAAAGGCTCTGCCTCATAGTAAAAGAAATATTCAATGTTAATCTTATGGGAATATTTAATTCTATCATCTTATCTATGCTTTTTAATCATCTGGATTAGACAGTTTGTCATTTTTCACAACAGATTGCAACACTTAAAATTTTAAATACAGACTCATTCATGTCTAATGTTTTTACCTTTCACTAGCCAAAATACAGCGAGTAAAATCAACTAAGTTCTTGGTTCTTAATATGAATATTAAAATAATTTATGCTAAGTATTAAAGAACGAGTTTTCTTCATTAAATCTTATAATATTTCTTATTATCATTGCAAACTAATTTTAGTTCCCAATTTAGCTTTCATGACACGTTCTGACAAAAAGAGATGTATTTCATAAATCAAAATATGTATGTAGTTAAAACCGAAAACCAACAAGGTTAATAAATTGCTCGATCTTCTGAATAATGCGGGTATAGACGGAACAGTACTAATGTGTGACGCTGCTCACGCAACACTCATAATTTTCATTCAAGGATCATGCTGATTGGTGAAATGGAATTAGATGGCTAGAACAATTATGCAGATGTTTGTTATCGTTTTGATTTTTGTAAACAAATATGCTCATTTTGACATTTAGGAGGTAGAAAGAGCGATTCCTTTGGCAATAAGAAGTAATCCTAGATCAGTGCTTTATTTTCCTATGTTTTTCGAGACAAAATACAGGGTGATTATAAATGAATCATAAGGTTTTAAAACGTTTTACTGACCTTAATGCTACTCAAATACGTATATAAACTACACCAACAAAAAGAAAAATTCTTAAATTTTTCGTAGATACCTCTACAAGTGCTCAATATGCCGTCCATTAGCCATGGTACACGTTTCCAATCTGTGCTGTAAATTGTCCCAAACACCGGCTAGCATTGGGAGGTTGATTGATTGTAAGGCAATTAGGATTCGTTCACGGAGCTCTTGAAGCGTTTGAGGCATTGGCGGTATATAAACCTTGTCCTTTACATAGCCCCAGAGAAAAAAATCGCTCACCGTAAGATGAGGAGAACGAGGGGGTTATTTGAGAAGGGCCAAGTCATTTTCATTAATGTTTTTTCTTGAATTGTAATCATTTTGAAAATGATGTACACACACCCAAAAAAATGAAAAGAATGAGTTTTGAACAGCTGATTATAAAACTTAAAAACATTTTCTTTAAGTATATGTTAAAATTATTAGGATGGGACAAGAAATAAGCGAGATACGTGGCCTTAAAACCTGATAGTCCAGGAAATTTATCGTAAAAGGTCAAACAAATTGCAATAGAAATGAAAGTTATTGCACAAGGTACCTAAAGCCGTCTTACATAGGATATTACAAATCGGCCAAAATCGGACTGGCGTAAACTCACCATTTTGGAGAAAAACCATCCGCCATCTTGGATTTATGCAAGATGTTCAAAAAGTTATTATTAAAGTGTGTTTAAATTAATTTAGAGCATTAAAATTAATTTTATGGGATTCCTCTTTAAATTTTCTTATAGAAAAATATAACTTCAATGTATCTGATGATGTATCAAATAGGTTTTATAATCATTAAAATGTAAAAAATGCAATTTTTGAAGGTACCGCTCTTATTTTTTTTTATTTTATTTTTTTTATTCCTGTTACTCCAATATACAACTTGACACGATTTATTGCAAAATATATTTCTAGTAAGCATAATATCAAAATAATCCATCCAGAACATATTTTAGGTGTTATGGTGGGTACAGTCTTATTTGAAACAAGTAGACGGGGAGCGCGTACGGTGGTGCGCGCGACGACGCGTCATCTGCCGTGCCGGTATATCAGTATAGGCCTGCTGGTGTTTCCAGTAGTTGGTAGTTTTCAAATTCAGTAGCAGTGATGTTAGACAATTTTAACTTACCCTGATAGTATTGATGAATCTGTAATTAATTTTCTTTATAGCATTAATAAGTTTGTTTTATTACTGAAACGATCTTTTAGACCAATATTTAACTTTTATATGCTTTTGACTACTTCGGATAGGCCTACTTTATTTAAAACACCTAAGCACTCTCAGGTGCATATTTTAAGACGAGTATGACTGAAGGGTGAGTGTGATGATTGTGATGGATCCGATGAAGTTTAGCTTTGTTACTGACAAATAGCAGCTGTTTCATTTGTCAGGATGATTAATTAATAGCCCAATGACCAAAGGCAGCTTGGTCCAGTATCGAACCATTCAAAAAGCACAAACTTTTCTCAGGATTGAACCGCGGCAACCTCAGATTCAAAGGCTCTTTAACCACTCAACTACCTGCTATGATCCCTAAGGATCCTTAGTTTTAAAACTGATTTGAAAAAATGATATATCAGTGATAAAATAACGAAATTAGGGTTTTTTTTGCAAAGTATAACTATTAAAAGTATCGCGTATAACGCATTTGTTATTTTAAAATCTTTAAAGTTTCGTATTAACTTTAATAACATAGTCTATCATTGATACAATGGTTTTATTGGTAATCATACTTCATTTTAAATGTCTTCGTAGTTTTCTTCTCCAACTTCAATATCAATGGAATTCTTAAATAAAAAAATAAAAAAACATGACATTCCCCGCACATAGATGACATTTTATACCGTTTAGCCTGCAGGTACAGCGGGAAGATCTACAGTGTACCTTACAGTTACATCTGACATATATTTTTTTGTAGGGGCTGGCTTTAAATTTGTCATTATAGGGTGCAGCTTTCCAGCATTTAACCTCCACCCTCACTCCAAAGGAGATAATGATTCGTTTCAATTTCATTCTTTAACTTGAAAATAAACTCTTAAAATGTGGTACTTGTCAGCTGCGGATGTTGGTGGCAGTGTCTTAGGTTGTACTGCTTACCTGGTTCGTCTGCTTGCAGCTTTAGAACTAAAACGTTTGTAATCGAACGTATCAGAAGATTTCCCACCGAACAAAAAAAGTCTCCTCTCCAACAGAAACTATGTACGATTTTTCAGAAGCAGGGCTGTTTACTTTGGAACATCGATTAATGAGACGGTTCTTTTGTTATAACTTAAACCTTTTCCAATGCCATACAACTTGGAAGTAGTATCACAACCTAATAATGCTTGCATAAACAGTATAGACAAGAAAAACTTCTAGTCCCAGATTTTTCTTTGTAGATTGTATGTTCCATGTTCTGTTTCCTGTTAATCCCATCTTAGGTTCATTCCTAAAAATTACCCGTTGTTGTTAAACTTTCAATGGTAACATAATAGTACAAAGACAGCTGTGCCATCTACAACATATATAATAAAAATACCCCAGTCGCTGCAAACCTGCGCACTGAGCGAATTTCCAATGGAATTTCAGATTTTTTTTATTTCCCCTTATATCCCTCAGGATTGAGAATATAGGTTTGCTGCCATGGAGTGTTGTTAGAAAGTGTAGGTTAATCCCTCATTGGTGTAGGTAAACACGAAATGTTATAATATCTGGCCCTTTCTTATTTTCCCCGTAAATCCCATGGAGGTTCATTGAGCATGTAGGTTTGCCGCATATGGGTTTTGTAAGCAAGTTTGAGTTAAACCCTGTCTGGATAATGTAACTACCAAATTTGATTAAGCTATGTCAATACAGAAGCAAGATACAGATACAGGGTTTTGTTGATTTCCCTTAAGAATAACATGGGAACACATTTTGGGATTTCCTCCGTAACCAGTTATGCTAAGTTAAAAACTAAAAATTGTAAATTTTCATTATTTTGAGTTTTTTTAATGTTTTCAAATAAAATTTTGAATTTCGAAATTTGAGGTTAAAATGTTTAAAACCCATTTTTGACCCTTTTAAAAGCCCCAAAAAACCCCTGTTAACATATTCCGATCATGCTGCTTTGCGAACTCATGAAAGTAGACCTAGTCTTACACGTCCATGCCAAATTTCACCAAAATCGGACGTTCCTTTCAAAGTTATCAGTACCACGGACACACAATATACAATATTGTATATGATGGTATACATAGATACTGTAATATCCTACATACATAGATACTGTGCATATACATTAAATGAACGAATGGGATTTTTATGGCTTCTCTGGGGACCGCAAAATGAACAAATAACATGGTCCTGGACTTATCATGCCTACTCCGTAATAGCGTATTACCTATAGTGAAATTCTCGAATACAATAAAAAACTATACAGTAAAATTAAAAAACATTCATATTACTGTAACTCTTTTAATATTTATTACAAAATAAATTTTTAGATAGACTATAGTTTAACCTTAATAAAAATAAATGTGCATACGACTAGTACTGTGAAATAAGTGATAATTATTGTAAATGTTGGTTGAAAACCACGACCTGAACATCGATATACTAGAACTTGTCCCGACACAACGAGCGTCGATGAGGTCGGCTCGGCAGATGGTCCGCAGCGCGCAACACCGTACGTTCCCTGTATACTTCTTTCAACTGAGGTCGTACCTACCTATCCCAAAATATGTTCTGGATGGAACATTTTGATATTATGTATATTAGAAATATTTTAAGCAATATATCATAAGTGTCAAGTTGTGTATTGGAGGAACAAGTGCACAAAAATGAAAGTGGTATCTTGAAAAAGTGCAATTTTTTTATATTTTTATTCTTTTAATGTTTATAAATACTATTTAATCCTTTGTCATATAGATTAAATCTGTATTTTCCTTTAAGTAAATTCAAAGAGGAATCCAATAAAATGAATTTCAATGTTTTAAGTCAATGAAAACAATATTTTAGTATCCAATTTACCAAAAGCTTGCATAAATCCAAGATGGCGGGTGGTTTTCGCCAAAATGGCGGATTTCTACCAGTCCGATTTTGGCCGATTTTGTATATGGTATGTAAGACGCCTTACCGGACTTCATAGTATAATTTTAATTTCTATTGCAATTTGTTTGAGGTTTGGCCCTATATGAGCCTAAATTTCCTGGACTATGATGAATTATTTATAATCACCCTGTATTTTAACATGGGATGTCTCTATTTATTTTGGTTTTGTATTAATTGGCAATAAAAATGGATATTTTTAGGTAAGAAGGTAAATCTAAAGTAAAAAAAAATATTAAGTAGACCTAATATCTACTTAAAAATAAACATATCTACACTGGGGCGGTGCCTACATTACTGACAGGCGATGCGTTGTTTTACTTGTGTTTGGGTATTCAAATTTTAATTAATTTTTAATTTGGATTTGTACATGTCTTTTAAGGGTAGAACAAGAAATACAGAGTTGGGGTACAGGGGTACATTGGATTTAGTACAGCTATTGTCACAAGGTTTTAATATTCATGAAAGTCTGAGTTTTCTTTAATCTTCTATGACTAATGGTAAGGTGTACTTTTAGAACTATAAATTTAATCACAAATATTAATGTTTTGTAAAACTGCAACAAAAACATTAAAGACAAAGACAAAACTTCTAACCCAAATGGAAAATTAATATAACAAGATTTTGACAAATTTACCAAGAACCTATTAAGCATAAAATATGTTATAATATATAGATACGTTTAAATAAACCAAATGAAGGTGAATTTGTGAAAGGATTTTTATATGATTTTTATATTTCTGTTGATAAACTGCAAATACACCCCATGCGAAGAACAGGTACACAGCTAGTACTGTATAATATTATATAATAGTATTTATATAATAGCTCCTAAAGGTTCGGGTTAGATTCAATTTTTTCTAGGGTTTTCTATAGTCGTCATTTTATTTTTATTTGTTTGAATTGTTGTCGAGCGTATTAATTTCTAAAGCTTCGGATACTATAAAATTTTAGGATATCAGGATATATTTGTGATAAAAATATAATAGGTCACCTACACATTTTTCAATGAGCATGAGAAAAACTTTGTTGATGTACTGTTAAGTAGGGTGGTGCTGAAAATGAACTCTGTAGCTAATCTAATCGAACTACGTGTAATTTTATACAACGTTGTGCATTGAACTGTCTCAGCTCATACAAATTGATATTTTCATAACCAGTAGGTTAACAAATTGAATTTTATTAACCAAATCTAATCATCCCATTACAGGAAAATATTATAAATATATAATGAGTCTGAGTCTAGAATGACTTTAAAAGAAACAAAATAACCCTTGTTGGAAAAATAAACGAACTTTATTAATAACGAATTAATAACCATTAATAAGCTATCAATAACGAATTTTATGTTATTAATAGATTAACATGTTATGAACTTACCTCCGAAATCTATGTGATTTAATAAATCACAAAGTGAAAGGGATCTACTTGGGGAAAGCTTAATTTTGACATATATAAAATACCCCCGTCGCAGCAGACCTGCGTACTCAGCGAATTTCCAAAGAATCTTGAGATTTAGTATTTTCCCATAAACACCATAGGAATGAGTATGTAGGTTTGCTGCCATGGGATGTTGTTAGAAAATGTTAGTTTTGTTAGGAAATGTAATAGTTAGGTTAGGTGAATATCAAATTTTATCAATATTCGGCACTTTTTAAGTTTCCCCATAACCCCCATGGGGGTGAGTATGTAGGTTTGCCGCCATATGGGTGTTGTAAGGAAATATCAGTTAAACCCTATCCTAGTGAATATATATGCCAAATTTTATTAAGTTATTCCAATAAAAAAGCGTGATATAGGGTTATGTTGATTTCCCATAAGAATAACATGGGAAACCTATTTTTGACTTTTCTCCGTAACCTGTTAAGCGAAGTTAAAAATTCAAAATACCAAATTGTTTGTTTTTTTTAAGCTCTTTTAAATGGTTTTAGTTTAAAATTGTTGAATTTTGAAAATTAGGGTCCAAAAATGCCAAAAACCCATTTTGACCCCTTTGAAACCCCATAAATCTCCGTTCCCATAACCC